>CAEMYA010000013.1:8800765-8855617 GCA_903131615.1 Diplodus sargus | reverse complement strand
GTTCTTGTTTAAACCCTTTAATCCTAATGTCAATTGATCATATAAAATTGACCTGCTCCTTGACTCTTGACTGTGATCCCATCTGCAATAAACAGAGCAACATGGACCAATGAGGCTTTTCCATAGACATGTTCACTCTCTGCCTGACTTTGGCACACAGGCCTGCTTGACCTCATGGCGTGCTTGTCGAGTGTAGTGAAGGATAGGTTGTAGGGTCTCCTTTCTCCCTGCAGATCGTTTCAGCAATAGCCACTCTGCTAATTCCGCAATGAACCCATTCCATTTCCTATAAAGTCTTCACAATAAAAGTTCCCTATTATGGAGTTAAATTACAGCTTTTATTATGAAGCAAAAAAATCAGAGAATGGTGTTTTTGTTTTTTTTTACATCAGCAGCACCTTAAAAAACAGCTCAAAGCAAACGTGGTGATGTTGCAAACACGGAGGCTGGAGAAAAACTCAAATCCAGACCACGGAGATTCAGTCAGAAGCAACAAAAAGGACTGAGTGATGGGCTCAACTTGGCGCCGTTAAACTGGTAATGAAAAAGCAAATCAGCACGGAGCGCTTTGACTCGGCGCGGCCAAAAGCCCCGCAAGTCTCAGCTTTGTTTAATGACTCAACGTTGTCCCGAAACAATTAACTGATGGGCGACCGACACATCCATCAAAAAAGGTAACAAGGAACACACACACGTCGAAGTGCACACAAAAACAAACGCAGACGTGCTGCAAAGGTCTCATAAATTACAATGCCCATGTGCTTGTACCAGTGGAGATGAACAAGGCTCACCTTTGAATTATACTTTCCTCCTCTTGTCGCCACCCTGCGCGGACACACTTATTTCTCATGACTCAACAAGAATTGCCGAGAACGAACAGACAGGACTGACGGGCTGTGAGTTATTTTTTCTCTCACATGGAGATGAGCTCTGCAGGCCGCTCACTGGTTACTCTCCCTTCGGCGCTGCGTCATGATCATGGGCCGGTTTATATGTGCCCTCCTTTCATTTACACGTGCATCTCGATTTGAGACGGCTGCCAAATGCAGTGAGTCACTTTATCCCACTGACCAAATGGTTAAACGATAGATTGTTACGGAAATTAGTCGCTCATTTGCCTGCAGTGACTGTATGTGTGAGCAACACGGTGACTCAGGTTATTCCATGTAGATTGTTCTTTCAGCAGAGAAATGCCCACAGAATGTAGTTACAATAAGTAATATTTAAATGCGTCTGTAGACAAAATTGTATCAGAGAGCGCACAAGTCAACAGCTCTTCTGTGGCCTCATTCATACATGTTATGCGCCAAATTAAGTGAAAAATAGACCAAATTTGTTGGAGTAATTGTGATTTTTTTTTTTTTACGTACAAAAGGGACACTTGTCTTGAGCCATTGAAAACAAGATTTTTCTTGCTCATTTGTTGAGTAGTAATGAGCCAAACTGCCAATAGCTGTATTCACGACCACGTGATATCAGCTAAAAAAGACACTCATGTTCCTTGGCTCATGGCCTCCATTTTCCACCAAATTTCATTACTAATTACTGCAAACAAACAGACAAACAAATGGAACAGAAAACATTTTTACCTCCCAAAGGCAATAAAAAGAGAAAGAACCCTTAGCCAGTGACAAACTGGTGTGCACTTATTATGAGGGTACGGATTAAATTCTTTTTTTCCAGACTCATCCAAAATATACCGAGAGGGACGTGAGTATTTTATTTCTCAAGGTGATCGTGCTGAAGCTCAGCTCAGCTCTGCACGGGCACTTGGCAGGAAACAAAAAAAAACACTAAGAAAGAAAGGGAGATGTAATTTGTATGTATACAAATGTCAAAATGTCAAGGCATGTAATCCTTTCAAGAGGTGATGAGGTCTTTGGTTAGAGCTTGGCATGTCTCCAGACTTTCACACAAGAAAAGTGCTTACACCAAGTTCTGGAGGTGAACACTGAGTTCTGATCTCACTTTCCCCTTCTCTCACTCTGCGGTACACCTACTCTCCTCCTCTCCCTCTGGCTTTAGAGGGATTATTTTGGTGTCAGTGCATATGGATTTACAGTAGAAGTGTACAGTATACCCACAGTGGAATGTTCGGTACTTTAAAGCAGTTTTTTTTTCTACAGAATGCATTGAGACTGTTAAAATAGAAATAAAAATCACATCACTACAAATCCTCAAGCCTATCCCGACGATGAGACGACACATAGACGATGTCAAAACACAGAGGCACAGTCAAGACACAGTTAACACAACCTGACTGTTTGCAAAATCCTCTGAGAGGGCATTTGTACAGTAATCAGTATGTGTGGAAAATAACAATTAGTAATTATCTGCTCTAAATTCAATTATGGAATTATTCCACTTATTGAAAAACTCATTTATGTTTAAAATTAATTAAACTATCAATTAGCGGAGTTCGACTTGAGTCGTAGGAATTACAAGGAAGCAACGCTTTGTTTGCTTTATTAAAGGAGCAATTTGTAAGATATGGCCTGAGAGTGTGAAGCAACAGTGCACTGATGTTCAGTCAGAGACCTCTATGTATTGTGTCGCATAGATGTCTCCTGAGGTTAGCATGCTAACTAGGCCAGCTCCGGCACTTCCTGTCTACTTGTACCACTTTTCTACCACAAGGAGATTTCTAAAAAAAATTTTTTTTCCCTTATCAAACAGAAAAAATACAACCACACACCATCAACATCCAAGTTTCTCTCTGTTACCGAACAAAGCCGTTAACTCAATAAAACTCGCCAAGACAGTCTTCATTTGACATTTTACAATCACGTCTGGTTTGGTTGAAAGACATCCTCAGTTCACTGAGTCAGGCCTAAAAATATTCCGGCTCTACATGACACACTCTTGCATCACCCCCAGAGTCATAGTCCTGGTCAAAGCTTTGTACAACATCCCCTGTCTTCAAACTGACCTCCATCATCCTCATCTCTGAGGACGTGTTCGGTCCCAGTCTGGTGCCAAGCCATGTTCACTGGAAGGCAGCTGAGCCCCGTTGCCCGTGCTGACTCCCCCTGCGATCCGAGGTCGCACTCCTGTCAGGCTCCGGTCAGATAACAGGGCCACTAACTCCATGGCTAACTGACCTAACTAGATGGCCTCTGTCAAAGACAGCTAGCAGTAAGTACAAGAGCAGCAGTTGGTGGATACCCTGCTGTGTTCAGATTCGAGATGTATCCTGCACGCTGCCCCTTTAAAAAAATACACATTTAGCCCAAAGATTTGCATAGGAGGTCAAAATGTCCCATGTAATCCAACATATTTTTTTTATGTATTAGCCGATGATTTCTTTCTCATACATTTAAAAACAGTGCTTTGGCATTTTCCTTGTGTTTGTGAAGAGTTGCTGCTAATTTCCTTTGGGTTTTGTTGGGCTTCCTTTGCAGAGTAAAAAAAACGCACTTTGTTTGATATTCCATGTATTCCTCCACTACTTTTTAAAAATTCTGTCCAACGTCTGTCCTCCCACTACTCGTCTGTCTTCCTCTACTTACAGCAGCTGTTGCTAGGCAACAGCTCACGGCTGCATTAGAATATTGATATTTACATAAAAACAATATTCAATAGTTGATGAAAAGGCTATTATATAGAAGTCGCATAACGGAGTAGTTCTGCTGAATTTTAATGTGTAGTGCAGACAAGGACATTTCCACCAGTTCAGTAATTGTAACAGTAATCTGCGGCCCTGCTTTTACTGGGTAGTGTGATTACAGTTACATATTTCTTTGTGGTGAGAATAACCCTAGATCCCTACATTTTCATCTAGAAATCTAATTTTTCAAATAAGATGGACACAACTAAGGTCAGATCCAGTTGACACTTCCAGTTTATACATTGATTAACTTGCAGATTGTGATTAAGTTTAACATGTCAAGCCAGATTGACCAGATTCACAACACTACCAAGATCATGTTCATATATTTGACATCCCATGTGGCTTTACATGTATGTCATCTTGTCTTTATTGCTCTAATCCTTTCTATTATATCCCACCGGCTGTGGCAAAGCTTTAGCTTGTGCAGCATGCACATCACAGCACCATATTACCACTGTCCTACGTCTGAACACTAGCTGCCTGTCAGCTTCTGAATTGATTTTGGGGTTTTTACAGATTCCTTTTAAGTCCTGACAAGGCTGGGCCATTTCTCAAATGTTTTAATTCCCTTAAAAGTCAGACTGTGTTCTGAGATTCTCGGGCAGGGTCCTCCCGGACATTTCAAATTCCTGGCATGAGTCCAAATACAGTATAGGTGATTGGGCTTCTGCCATCAGGGCAAAATGATGCTGGAATGTCCTGCCAGCCATCGTCAAATTCAGTCCTCCCATTTTAACAGATGTGCTTCAGAGAGCTATTTTAATCCTTTTAATTTTCTTTGTGTTGTTTTGTCTTTTTTAGTTTTGGCCATTCTGCATTTGCGGTGTTGTCTCACTGCTTTTTAGATGGAAATTGTGTTTGTCTTACATGTTTCTCCTTAATTTATTTTGAATCCTTTACACTGTAGTGCCATCTATGACTAATAATAATACTTGGGCCATATGTAGTATGAATACTGATAATATCAAAATGTAATAGTGTCTTAAATAAGGGGACTCCTGAAGCTATCACATATACTGTATGTGGTCAGGGAGGACTGTAAGTCAGTGTTTCTATCACTCTGTTGCTAACCCTGCGTCTGACCTATTGGTATACAGTTTACTGAACCGATAGTCTGGCATTTATCAACTATGTAAGAGCAGGAGTGCTGATCGATAATTCATTTAGGCTTAGTCTTCATAAAGACATAAACACTCGGGAGGATCTGGTCGTCGTTGCTGCTGGAATAGCACTCTTACATTAGGAGGTGCCAGAGCGGAGCAGAAGCCTGTATTTTGAACGCCTGAACAGCCGAGTGGTCGGCTGCCAGCTCATCAAAGCATGGAAAAGGGCAGAGAATATTGCTGCCACTGCCGTCTCTGCCAACGCAGGTAACCGCATGCTTAGCATAAGACACTTGTGGTGCATCTGAGCTCACAGCAGCCGCCTCTGCGGCAGCGAGCCCCCACAGGCGGTGTAATACAACAACCGTACAGTCCCCAGCGTTATCCCAAATACATGCCTACTAAGGCTGAGAATAACAGTTATGTTTGTCACAGATTAATCTGGCAATCAATCAATTAATCCTTCAGTCAATACAATGTCAGTTTGGTCATAAATGGCCTATAATTGCTTGTTTTGTCCAACACTCCAATCTTAGAAATATTTAGCTCCCACTGACATAAAACAAAAAAAAATAAAAATTAAAAATCACATTTAAGAAGCTGGCAGTAGAAGATATTTGGGCATTTTGTTTGGCTGATATTTTAACCATTAATCAACACTACACCTACTTACACAACTGTTATATCTGCTCATAGTGCTCTCTTCCTCTGTAGCTTTTCCTCTCTTTGCCGAGATACACGGTACACTTAAATGACAGCGCCGCTTGAAACTCTGCCAGGGCTGCAACACCAACACAATGAGACTCACTTCAGTCTTAAATGTACAGACTACATGATGTGTTTATGTTTAATCTGCTACTTGGCAGTCTGATTTATCTGCACAGCATACGAGGTTCTGTCACAGTTTGCCCTCGACCGAACGTGTCAATCCTCCAAGTCGCTTCCAATTTGTCAGCACCAATCAGCCAGGTCACATTCCTTCTGCTCCCCTGCACTCCCTTGAAATAAAGCAATTCTGAATTCGATGCGAGCCTGGAAAATAATTGCTGTAGCGCGCTCTATACTAGGCCATTCAACATTATGCACTGTTCACTTTGCCAGTTTGCGTATGTGGACAGCCATCCTAGGAAAAGCTCAGTGTCTGAAATACTGTAATATTAGAAAGACAAAATAAGAAACGATGATGAAACATGATAATCTCGCATGCTCTTTCTTTAGAATGCACTTTGTGCTTTTCACTCCAGCTCCTAAATAAATAAAATGATTATTTTTTTATCAGATGATACTCAGCTTGTCAGATTTTGCCTGCTAGTGTTTTCTGTAGTTACAACGACAGACTACTACAGATTAAGGAAAGCAGATGTCTTCTTCCACCCCAAAGGGCAACATTGGCTGACATCAGCACGTCGCTTTTAAGCTCTCTCTCTTTCTCTCACTCTTTTTCTCTCTCTCTCTCTCTCTCTCTCTCTCTCTCTCTCTCTCTCTCAAGGAGAGCTCTTTTCTGAAGCTGCAACACGTATTTTAGATTTTTTCAGCCCACACAAGTCTAACAGGCATGTTGAGCGTGTATCAGTCTCAGGCAGCAACCACATGCCTCTGCTGCTTCTGCTGCCGTTTCGCTCAAATCTACTTTTGGTTCATTTGTCGCAGCACTGGTTGTCTTGCAGTTGAACTAAGATGGCCTGCTGTCAAGGCAACATGCAGCTATTAGTTTTGCCTTATATTGTAACTGCAGTTTCATAGTGTATGTATATACCTTCCATTATATGGAACACACACTGTATGTTCCACTCTGCCAAATCTGTGGTTACTGGAAACATCTAGCTTCTAATTTTCCTGCTGTAGCTGAACAAACCGTTGAATGTAAAATAAAACCTCTGCAACTGAAAATCTCTGCTGCAACAAGCCTTTAAAGTTGGAATTCTGTTACCCTTTAATCTGTTTCTTTGCTCAATTTTTCATCTGTTTGCTTCTGTCTGATATTGTAATAAATAATCCATTAATGAGCCTATTAATCAGACCAAATGAAACAGCATCTGGTACCTCACAGAACCACACCACACACACACACTCACAGACTCACACACACCAACAGACACACGCACACACACACGTGTACAGAATGAGTAGCGAGGCCACATGAATGTTTTCCTCTTCTCCATAAAATCATAAGACACTTGGCTCCTTCTCTTATCCAGTCTGTGCAGACAAATGTCTGTAGCTACTTTGGGCATAAAAGCTGCCAAATCTGTGAGCAATGCCAAACTATACTGAGAGACAACTATCAGTGCCTGGAAGCTCACTTTTAGGCCTTGGCCTACATCTGTTTCACATGGACTCTTTGACTTTTTCTGACTGGAAACTTCAGTTACTGCAGACAAAACTAGATGCTTTTAAATAATCCAATAAGAAACCAGTGCAGATTCAATTGGTCTGTATGTAATTAAAACACACAGTATTTTATCTTGTTACCACTTCTTGCATTTTCTTTAATCCATAGTTCTAAATTGATGTAGACTTGTCATTTCCACTGAAGTACACTTGGGACACCCCAACACTTTGCAAAATGGCCAGTTTTCTCTCCATCACTGTTGGAAAAAACAGCAACCAAATATTGTGATTTTAAAAATCACAGCATGAATAACTAGATGAACTGATTAGCTACCTTGATCAGCCTAAGGTTTGCAACACATTAAGATCATCGAGTCTTATTTGTTGATCGATAGTGCCTTGTAGGGTAGTGTTGCTGCTGCAGTAGTTTCTGAGTTCTCCTCCCTTTTTCATCTTGGACATCATCCAGTTTGGGTTTGCTGCAAATGTTTGCGTGCTTCTATCATGTCATGAGAATTGAATTGGCACTATACAAATAAGGATTGATTTAATGTGCCATTATGCATTTTTTTCCCCTTGCCATAAAAGTCTGCTCTGACCTCATATGTTCCCCATATTGCATTGCATATACTTACATGTGTTGAAGACCATTTAAAAAAAATGTTCATCTGAGCCCTTATGTCCCTACAACTTCTCAACACAAAGTGATGTTGTTGGATTGCATACTAATCCCAATGAAAGGTTGGTGTAGGCCTGTACGGCACTTTCTCTCATAAAATTGGCATAAAAAATAAAATGGTCTCAAACACTGAGCATTGTAAAGAATGCTCTTCTGGGCGAGCTTCTTGCCCTTTCAGACTAAATTTGTTGAACATTTCTACTTCATTGGATGTTTATTGCGAAAAGAGAGAAGGGATACAGCTAGCACCCAAGCCTCCGAGCCTGATTACAGCCAAGTTGATCCAGTTACATGGCTTGTGCCTGCGGCATCTGAAGCACCATCACAGTCCAGAAGTTACCTTTTCTTCTTTCTACCTCACACCTTTCTGTCTGTGCGTGCTACCGGTTGGCACACTCACCTTCTTTCCCTCTGTCCGCCTCTCATATGTGTCAGGTGTTATTAGATGCTTGATTATAGACAACAGCAGTCGGGGGTGGGGGGGTGGGGGGGGACCATCTGTTTCACAGCTTGCCGGTGGTCCGTTTAACCTGCTGTCTTCTCTTAGAACTGGACTCTCTGAATGGTGCTTTTCTTAAAGGGGACATTTGCACTCGTAAGTAAATGGACCTGAAAATCAGAGCATCTGTTTCGGAGATCATGTCTGTTTTAAACACAACAGAACACCGTGAAGGCCCCTGCCTAGTTTGCTTGTTTGGGTGCCATGTCAGGTTGTGCCTATGTTGTCTTTAAGGTGTCAGAGGAGCCTGATTGCAGTGTCCTGCCAGATCTAGAGCACCTGTGCCCAGTGCTGCAGAGGATGCAAGTCCCAGCATCCAGCGCAAGTCTCTCTCTCTTTTCCCCTGCCAACGCCTGCAACCCTTTTTGCTTTGCTTAGCTCTTAGTCTCATTTTTATTTATTTATTTACCTTCACAACACCGTATACTACACTGCAGGCATGCATCCACATTTACTGTAGCTGACTAGCACACCTCGCATTTAACATTTGCATTCCCGTTTTCTAATTTTCTTTCACGGCCCAAGTATCTGATGTCGTACTCAACATCCCAGTTGTGTGATTTCATTGCCATTTCACTTTGTTGGATATCACTCTAACCATTTTTTTTCCCCACGGGCATAAAATAAATTCATTGCTCTTATTATGTGGCTTGTAGCATAGCTTACATAGGGTAGCATAATTGAAAACCTGCCTCTTCTTCTCCCAGTGTTAATAGAAACGGATGATAACCAGGTCCACCGTAGCGGTTATCCAGATTCACTCATGTTAGTTTTAGTGAAGCGAGTAACCCGAAGAGAATCAGAGACCACAGAAACAACAGTTGGCTGCGAGCCAAGTTCTACAAACCTTTTTTTTTTTCTCTTCCCAGATAAACTCTGAAATAATGAACGCATCGTGACGCTGCCAACGATATTATTGTGCAAGTGCTGTTTTGGTAATAACACGTTGTCATGGTGCTCACCTCGACCCTGCGTCTTATCAGTCCACTTTCCGTCATCTTTTGCCTCGTCTCTCTTTACTGGAGGGTGTGGCTGGAGGTTGACACACTTCGTGAGCGCAACCAAGTGTTTAACTGGAAAGGAATTAACTGGTATGACACTTAACAAATGAAAATGAATCAGAAATTCCATGAGTCACATGCGGTGACAGGGTTAATAAAACCAAGACAGATTTAACATAATTGCCATTGTACTTGGAGGGGAAAGATTGGTATTTTCTAAGTGCGGTATGTGGGATCATTGAATTTGTAATAATGCTTACACCAGCCCAACCGCCGGAATAAAATGTTTTCTAATTTATCACCACAACTGTTGGCATTACTGCTGAATCCAAGCTCAAAAAAGTCTCTAAATAGCCAAATATAGCCTAGAAATGCCGGCGTCAGCGTTCCTGCAAACCACTGATGCATTTCTGTTTGTATGCGTCATGGGCTTCGCACCATATTATCAATTCTTATCAAACTTGTCATATCATTTCCACATTAAATGTTAATTACCATACTTTTATATCAAGAGATGGAGGGGCTGGTGGTGGTGCTACAGACAGGAAGGCTGTCAAGCCACTTGCTGGAGTTACAAGGTACAATTGTGTTCTGACATTTAGCATGACATCATGCAATGTTTTTAAGGAGATGTCTGCGCTATTTTCGGCCATTTTTGTGGCGACAATAAACATGTTTATTTCTGTGAAGTCTGCACATCTCCAGTTGAGTTTATAGTGGCAAGACTGTGTGTTTTTCTTAGGCCCAAATCGGCATTTTAAGGCCTAAACCAAAAGCTGCAACAAAAGTCAATGTGAAATTGTTGAACGTCCACGGCTTGCCTACTCAACAACGTATCACTTTGTTTGCCTGATTTGTCTCGGTGAGGAGGATCATTTTATCCATCAGCCGTCAGTGAGTACCATTTGTCACAAGCTCAGGCTTTGCAGGTCAAACTTCACCAGCTTGACAGAATAGACCAGTACATTGGCGCAGCTACTATGGTATGCATAGGGAGGACTGAAGGTGTGGATGTTTTTTCAGACAGCAGTGACCACAGAAAAAGTGTTGAAGAGATGAGCTCACAGGAAAGTACTATCAGTGTGAAGGTGTCAGATTCTAGAGGGAGTGTTGATATACTAATTGTATCATTTTCATTATATAGAGGGACAGAGTGAAACAACCTTCAATGAGACATTGGACAGTAGTGATTTGCAAAGGATAGTGGAACTGTGGGTAGTCAGGGTGTGATGACGGACGTCAGATAGACAGATAGATAGATAGATAGATGGATAGACAGATAGATAGATAGATAGATAGATAGATAGATAGATAGATAGATAGATAGATAGATAGATAGCTTTATTTATGCCCAAGGGGAAATGCAGTTCTGTTCTGCAGCTAGTTGTCAAGGTTTAGATGACCATTGCTTCACACCACCACATCAATGCACCACTCACAGCCTCGCAGCAAACAGAGGAGCAGCAGTCTTCTTCACTGTATTTTTTTTTCCCCTTCCTGCACCCCCTTGTCAGAATATGCTCACAAGCACTGGAACCTCTCCGGATACAGAGATGCGAGTATGACGTACTAACACAGACGCAAATGTTCTGAAAATATAGGGATCTGGAATAATGTGCCGAAAGCAAAACCTACAGCTTGTCCCAGAAGAAATAAAGGATGATTTGAGTCACTGCTGGTAAAAATACTACCATCTCCCACATACACTAAACATGCTCTTCCTGCCTGGATTAATGAGATTCCTGATTAGAATGGAGTCCGGCATCATTTCATCGAGGCTGAGTGTGTCATCTCCTTCATCAGTTAGTGAATACATTTGTGATTCTTTTTGTCTTGCGATCGATACCGACCATACAGACGCACAGAAATAAGTGTCTGAATGAAGCCTGCACCTCTTGCCTCACAACATCTTGCTGGGCAGCCATCAAGTACTTTGTGAATGAAATGGAGCAATCCCGAAGGCAATTGTGACTGTAAGCCATTTTGCGCTATTTGGGTAGTGGGGATGTCAGAATGAAAAGCAGTCTCTTCACTGAATTGTTGTCTCCTTTTGCACGAATCGTGATTGTTTCCAGCGGAGATTCAGTTTAATTGATTCAATATTAAGTACATTTTGCCAGCGAGGGTAGTGTAGGCTATTAGACTTGCATTTTTTTTGGCTCTGACAATGTTCTCCGAGGTTCTGTGTGGTTCTTTGTTCGTCATATTGAGTCAGCGGAGAGAGCAGGAATAGCCCATTGTGCTCTTGGTTATGAAATTCTCAGATTTGCCCGCATGAATCAAATGATTCTGTCAGACAGATGGAGTGATTCAAATTGGATAAAAGAATCCAACTTCCCATGTATAATACAGAAAGATCACTTCCTTTTCCTCTTGGAGAGATCTACTTCCCTCTCCTGACCTCATAAAATAAGCTACAGTGCATTTCTTCACAGCATTTTTCTTCTCAGTTCAGCGTTCTGGGAGCTGCTTAGTAATCCTTTTTGTTTGAATACTTCTATACAAGTGTTCATGTGCAAATGGGACAAAGGCGGCAAAACGGTGACAGCGTCTCTGTGAATAATGTGCTCTATGAAATCTAATGGAAAAAAAAGAATTGCAATTTTTATTTGTATTCATGTACAGTATGAACTACAATCTCAGGTATCAATAATTGAACATCATCCTCAGAGAAATTAGTTGGACTCCTTACAAGCACAGTCTCTTGTTTTTTTTTTCTTTTCATGTTTTTGTTTCGCTTTTTTGTCTTTTTTTAACAATTGAAGCACATGTAAAATTATGATCTGAATATTTTTTTTTTTTGCATTGTGTTTTTGAAAATATTTTTTTTTTTTTGTAGAAATTTAACCATTTGATGATCATTCTCTCCAAAAATGAGAGAGAATATTCCCCACATACAGTAACCCTCCCCGTACATAGACAGTTGGCAGAATAACACACAATTTGATCACCCTGGTTTAGGGCTTTTTGCACAAAAATCAAGCTCACTCTGCTGGTATTTCAAGTCCAACATTCTGCAGCTCCGTGTTAATTTCATTCTGGCATTCAAACATATCTCCTCCATGAAGCCGTCCTGCTCCTGTAAATACCAACACAGAGATCTTCCATTCATTCTGAATAACTCACAACCCTCATCTCCAAATATATATATATAAAAAAATCTCAACCTTTTTTTTTTTTTTTCACTGTAGCCAGCATCAACATTGAATCATTAAGCCACCAAAAGCATTGAAAAGGAATTGAGCATTGAAAAAGAAAAACAGTGGAAAGGGAAAGAAGGGTTCACTCATTAACGCTGCCATTAGCGATACCATCCTCGTCATTCATAACGCTCGATGAAAGGCAGACGATGAATGGGCTTCTGTTTCGATTGTTCCTGCTCCATTTACAGCTTCATCTGTCTCCACCTCACCAGACATTCTCGGTCTTTAAATGTATATTTAGCTCCCGCCGTTTTTTGTTCATCGTTACCATCACTGTAGAAAATCAAAGAATACATTAAGCAGACTGACTGATCAGAGGCGCGTGTATTTGTTTGCAACGGTGCTTTATTATGCTCATATTGTAAGCTACCTGTGTTCAAAGAGATGAAAAACCAGTGAGGCGAGTGGAGCTGCTGGACAGCAACGCTGCAGTTTTTTGGGGGGTTTTTTTGCACATCATGCAGTGATTTATCTCGTCCGAATAACTGAGGCGGTGTGTTGTTCTGCAAAGGTGATGTCATGTGTTGGTCAATTCCTGTCCAAACCATTAGCAAATATGCATTCCATTGTGCCAGGTTTGTCCATAATAAGTCGCATTTATGAAATCGCCGGTGGGAAACTGAAATATGCTTGTTACACTGAGACTAAAGCGAAAGGCATATCTACCTCTTCTTACTTTCTCCACAAGGTCACTGTTTCCATGGCGACAGTCTGATGGCTAGTTTTGCCTCCTTATTCCTTATCTTTTTTTTCACTCCTCTCCCTTCATATCTGCAATATCTCTGTTTGAAGACCCCTCATGACCGTTGTGGGTCTGGTTCCCTCTCCTCTCCCCACCCTCCCTCCCTCCCTCCCCACCCACCGTTCTTCACTATTTCATCCCTACCTCCCACTTCCTTAAGCCGTCCTCTTTGAAAGACCTAAATGAAAAAGGCAAAGCGTAAACAGACTACGGGAGAGACAATGTTTCGATGGTCTATAAATGATGCAACATCAAAGTGTGTGTGTGTTTCTCCCTGACGAAAATGAGACCGAGCAGGGGTCGCTTCAATATCAAAGGCCTCCATCCCTGGTTAGATGTTGGGCACACCGAGAGTGGAAAAGTCTCATGCTGTTTTGTTATCAGCTTTCCTCTGTTAGTCTGCAAATGAACTGCTGATACAGATTAATGAGCTATAACCCATCTCCCCTTATTTTGTTGCAGGTTCCTAGCTGCTTCAGTGACTATGTTAGCCCCGTCTGTGTTTGTCTGACAGGGTCACACTACATTACAAAGCCGCCTCATTTGCCTCTTTATCTGTATAACAGATGGACTATCAGTGCCCAAGCTCGTGTGACCCTGGGGTGATGGCAAGGTAACGGGACACTGAGTGGACGTAGATCATTACTGGGTTAACAGGGAGGCTACACACCGCAGCCTTATGCTCCCCTTCATTTTCCCAAGTAATATTCTGCCATCGTGCGGCACATGCCGGCGGATAAAGCGAGACAAATGAGACATGGCGAGGGGTGAGGAACGTGCCCGAGCTAAGTGACAGGGAGACAATCAAAGAGGCGAGAGGACATGGAGGACAAGGAGAAGTGGAGAAATCTGAGCGAGGGTAAACAGGGATGATGGAAAATTCAGAGATAGAAGAAGAGAGGAGGAAGGGAAGAAGCAGTAAAGGTAGAAGTGTGAAGAAAAGGTAGGAGGAGGAGTGGGAGCTAAAACTTAATCTTAATTAAAGTGAAGGATGTATGGCTGCTAGGAGCCACAGGGGAAATGCACATTTACTCATTTGGCTGCTCCGCTCCTCAGGCATGCTGGCTTCACTGTGATATCATCCAGAGCTGTGTCATTAAAAGATCTCATTTTGTGTTGAGTGACAGCTAGAATATGATGGCAATGAAAATAAACCCCTTTTATGTTTTGCCTCTCATAAAGCTCCGCCAAATTGGACATGGCGTGTTAAACAACTTGCAATTAAATGCTTATAAATACTTGAGCAATGCCCTTTAACACGACATGTAATTATCAGGTAAAATTCAAACTAATAAATTGCATTGCATTAATTTTAATGTGAGGCCATTGGTTCTCTATGGTTGTTTCACATGTTCTCCTTTCCATACATTCTATATGCCTTTAGTGAACCATTCTTTCCCTTGTGCAGTATTACACAGAGAGATAGAGAGAGAAATAAAATGAGCTAAAAAGCTATCACAAATTGTTTTTCTTCATTTAGCCACTAGACATACTTTTAATAAATAATCTTTGTTTTTGTAAAGACACTTGTTAAAGTATCATATGTCGTCCCTTTGCCGAATGCTGATTTTTCGCAATTATCGACATCAACTTTGTCAAGTCAATGTCACTTTGATTTCTTTTATCTTCCCGTTTTGGTCCATTGTACTCCCATATATGAAACTGCTGATACTGGATTACTAGTCAAATTCAAGATCAGATTTGGGTCTCTTGTACATTGTCTTTTGAGCAGGCTTGAATCAGTAAAGGTTCCTGTGTGGCTGAGCTGTGTATGGTACTGAGCATTGGCGGGTGGTGGTAAGTGCTCTTGTAGGTGTTGTAGTGGTTGTAGTGCTCCAGAGGGGGCAGAGATAGGTGTCTCTCCATGGCAGCAACACCAGCAAGCTCTTCTTCAACGGTAATGACCTCCATGGAGGAGGCAGGGCCATCAGGATCCTGCTGATTATGCTGCTTCCTCATCTTGTAGAAAATAACCAGCAGAACAGCAGCCATAAGCGTGATGGCCACAAAGCAGCCAATGATAATCTTGGTAGTTTTCATCACCTCATCCAGGCCGTTGAGGGCTCCCTCTCCGTCCAGATCGAGAACTGGAATGGTGTAAGTCCGCTCTGTGGTCCTTGTAGATACAGGAGTACCTTTTGTCGTTGAGGATGAAACCCAGCCGAATGGTGGAAGTGGTGTTTGGCTGTCATCCCCCGGGGTATCAATGGTCTCCACGGTGACTGTGGTAAAATAGGTCACGCCAGGGTTATCCCCAGAGGTGACATTAAGCACAGCAGAGGCAGAAATGTTGCCTGCTGTGTTGCTAACCATACAGGTGTAAGTCCCAGTGTCCTGCATTGTGACGCTTGTAAAGTTCAGTGTCCCATCATTGAGTACAGACAAACGCACCTTATAAGCCCCATGTGTCACCAACGAGCCATTTGGTGTAAGCCAGCTGATGGATGTCAGCGAGCTTGTACGACATTTAAGCTCTGCACCCATGCCTTCTGTCACATTTAAGTCGCTGGGTGGCTCCACAATGACAGGAACATCACACTGGAAGTAGCTGTGGTCCAATTCCCCGATGTAGCGACCTTTAAAGACTGTAGGGGTATGGCAGCGGGCGCAGCAGCTGGTATTGGCAGGCACTGCCTCCTTCAGCCACCAGCTGAGCCACAAGATATCACAGTTGCAGTTCCAAGGGTTGTGATGGAGATGGACCCGCTCCAGGCGATGCAATGGTGTGAAGAGGTCATGTGGTAGAAAGGTAAGGTTGTTGTGAGCCAGGTTAAGCTCCACCAGTGACTGAAGGTCATCAAAAGAATTCCTCTCGATAGTTTGGATCTGGGCATGCATCATCCACAGCTTCTGGAGGTTGACTAATCCTGTAAATGCACTGGGTTTGATAACAGAGATCTGGTTTCCTGACATTTCTAGCTCTTCAAGCCTGACCAAAGGTAAGATGTTGGGGATCTCCTTGAGGTTGCACATTCCCAGGTTCAGGTAGCGCAGGTTGCTCAAGTCCTTGAAGGCTCCGTCAGAAATGTAGGAGAGACGCTTGAGCTCACCTAGATCCAGCCTTCGAAGCGAGGGGACCCGGTTGAAGGCATACGATGGTATACTTTCGATGGGGTTGTTCCGTAGCCACAATTCTTTCAGCTTTGACAAGTACTCAAATGCTCCATTGGGGATTGTCGTGAGCCGATTATCAAAGAGCTCCAAAGTGTTGAGACTGGCCAGCCCATTGAAGGCGCCAATTTCAATGCTGCGGATGTGGTTCTTGCTCAGCTGCAGAATCTCCAGATGGCGCAGATGTTTGAAACTGTCCACCTTGATGACCTGAATGAGGTTGTCCTGGAGGTTCAGGTAGCGAGTGTTGGTGGAAATGCCATCTGGGACGTCCCGTAGACTGCGGCGGGTGCATATGACTTTGCTGAACTGGTTACTGCATGAGCAGACGGAAGGACAGGTCTGAGCACGAACCAGCCCAGCCACCACCAGGATCTGAAGGGCCAAAAGCAGCACAAAGAGGGGGTTGGACAGCGCCCCCTTCAGCCTATGACCTCTCATTGTCTGGCGCTGGAGGGAAGAGATCATTGTGTTCAGCATTCATAGTTCATCTGCTGTTTGTGTTCTCTGCAACGAGAAGAAAACAGAAAGAATAGTATTTAATAACTGCATAAAACAGTGCGACTTTTTTAGGTAGGTAACAATACGTAATAATATCTCTGGAATTTGTTTTGTTGGTAAGATGAAAAACAATAAAACAATAATGTAATTTTGAGCTCTGGGAAATTATGTTGGCTGTGTTTCATGATTTTTTTTTACTTATCATAAACCAAGCAATTAATAAAGAAATTATCACCACATTACTTGATGAAAAAAAGCATTACTTGCAGCCCTGATCTATTTGTATTGTACCATTTGATGGCAAAAGAAAAAAACAAAAAAACAAAACAAGACACATGAACAGCATCTATTAATTGACAAGACGGTTCTTCAGTGGAATATAACAAGCTTTCTGTTAGCTCTCTAACCCTGGATTGTCCCAGATTTCTGGTCTTCAAAGAAGTTGAAGCATCTACTCTGGAGAGTGAAAATGAAAAATGAGCAGGACCATTTGAACACAACTTGTGAATTTCTCGTAAGCGCCCTTACTCATTGACACGTTTTTTATCTAATAGACAAAAAACCTCAGTTGTGAACATCTGAAAAGAAGTACCAGATTCCGTTGATGACATTAGGACTCACTTTTAAGAAAGGTCACGCTGACACTAAAGAGTCACACTCAAAGAAAGTGAGCCTGCCAATGGGTGCCATTGAGAAATGTATACAGAAAATCAATGCTGAAAAAAGAACCTGTGAAATGTATCCGCTGACAAGCAGAGAAATCATCTCGCTACTCTTCACGCATTTTTTATAATACATTGAAAAACAATTAACCAATGAGGGTTATTTTTTGTCAACTTCATGCAGAAATATTCCATAGCTTGTTTATTGCCTTTTAAAAAAGTTTCAAATGCATAATTTTTCAGTAATTCATAAGTGACGCTTATCGAACGCAGTATTGCAGTGTACATTTTAATTACATCCAATGTATCTTCACACCAGAGTCTCTGACAAATGGCGTGATTCAAGAGTCTGAAGAGGTCTTTTTGTCTCATTGTCCCTGCGTAACTATGGCATTAGTAATTGTCTCACAATTCATGTGTCCAACAAGAAAGTCGTTACCCTGTTATCTCGGATTAGATATGCCTTTGTGTGCTCAAGATAAAAATAGACAGGCATACACATACAGTACACCCTTTACCTTCCACCTCTACATAGTGTTGATGTGTTGCTGTTACCCCTTATTATCTTCTGCCCATTATGATGGTAACCCACAAGTATGTGAATGAATACATTGTATCCCGAACATATAATACATGCTGTGAAATTATACAATGTGACAGCATTGTGTCAAGCTTTGCTATTAAGTGCAGTTAAGATGCAGACAGCATTCATCAGTGCAGTTAATGCCTTTGCCAGGAGCAAAGCACTTTTGCCTGGTGCAAAAAACATTAGCCTTGCCTTCTGGGTCCTTAGACGTAAGTATTCTCCTTGTCGCTCTCTAACTCTTCCAAGTCAAGTTATCTGCTAATCAGCTCTTCCCATCAAACCGTGAGCAAGAAGAAACAAGTTTATTATGACAGGTGTTTTCTAAACTGTAAAAAATGTTAACTGAAGTGAAAATGTTTTCCGGTGAGGATGAGTGTCTGACTTAATCAGTAGAAATGAGACTCCATGTGGCTTGGTTTTGCACCAGCCGGGCTGCCACACCAGCCATGGTGGAGAGAGGCTGTGGAGCGATGAGCCTCTGCTGGGGAATCAGATCGGATGAGGCATCCCACTGGCAGGAGCTCATTTTGTCTGGCTGGAATTACAACAACCTTGCACTGCCACCTAAGAGAAGAAAACGTCAGACATGACGGACACACTGATAGCAATTATCAGCTGTCAATGAAACAACTCTGTTTGCATGTCCACTGGAATGCTAAATGAAAAATGTATAAATCAGCTGGTAGCATGCTGCTGTACTACTCATGGAGTGATTATAGCTTTGGCCACATGCATTCTTCATAGAACATTTAATCTGAACAATGTGCTTACGTATACCTGGAACATTTACTGCAGAAGAAATACATTTTTTCTTCAAATATCCTTCCTGTTGGTGCAACACTGTGTGGATTAAATCCATCCAGGCACGCTCAACATGTATTCATAGCCACTGAAAGCACTAGCCACTTACATCTTAAATCCTGCCAGCAACATAAAAACACACCCACCCTCACTTTTCTGCTGCTGCACTAGCAGCCACTGGCATTATGTTTGACACCACTGTGATTTGCCAAATTCATTTGTTATAATGAGTTTGCTGGAAAAGTGCTAAGGTAACAAATGTCTCGATCAGGGTGTGCATAGCAAGGAGACTGTAATATAAAGCAGAGTATTTCAGAGCACTTAAATTACAATGTCGGATGATTAGAGTCTTGTCAGTGTTGTGCGCTGCAAGCAGCGACATTCTACTCAACATTCAACTAGCATAATGTGTCCGCTTGGACATTCACGCACAACAGGGAAGCAAGCTTGGCAGTCTACGAAGCAAATACCTAAATAACTGTGTCTACCAATCAAACAATTAGGCAACACATCCAAAAAAAGAATCTCCCATCTCACGGTTTGAATATGAGACGGAATATGTTAACACTGATCCACACAAGTCAAACTGAGGGAGATAATACATCAATCAGGATGAGATGTAGCAAGAAATGTTACATTATTGAACAACTTGCTTTGCAGTCACATTTAGATTTTCTTTTCTTGGCGGCATGTCTAGCATGTCCCCTCAGAGTTGTAAAGGGGGATTTGAACTGTTTTATGTACAATAGGATTATTCCAACCAAGTCACAGAAGGAAAAAAAAAGTAAACATCTCAATTTGCACTTCTGCTATCAGACAACAAAGTCACATGTTCAGCAGTAAGCATGCTAATCTCATGTGTGATACGATGTTCTAATACTGATATGATGATATGACCTAATGTCATTGACACTCCACTGCTTAATATGCCCAATCAGCAGTAGTATTTCATGTTCCTACATTAAATGCAATGATAACGACCAAAAGATAAACTAAAACATATTTAATGTGAACAAAACACACATGTTTATAAGATAATTACTGATCACAGCCAGTTTGCAGTTGATCCAGTGAGTGTGAAATTGATTGAGTGAAATATGAAGTGATATGAAATCTGGCAAGTCGCACATCGTAATGGAGAAAGAGAAGCCTGTGGCTACTGAGCGAGCTGTCTGATGAACTGAATGTCATTTTGCTAATTCATTCAACACATTACTGATTCATTACATTTGCATACGTTTGTTGCGTGTCTTGTTTTTAGCATCATTTGTGCTGATTTTGAGACCTCACAGGCCATCTGTGTTTGACAAGACCTGTACACAGACACTGTGCCTCGGAGACACAGCTGGATAACTAGAATGTTGTGTCAGTGTTTGAAAATATGACATGAACCTCCAGTGCTAATGAATATATTAGCACATATATACAATAAATGAGGAGAAACAAGACAGTGTAGTAGTGCTTTACATTAGGATCCTTGTGAATAGTGTTAGTAAATAGGTAATAAGGCTATTAAAAGGCATATTAAATGTTTATTAACCTTAATAGGACAATATTAGCTTTTATAATCGCATCATAAACACATTCAGTTTATAATTATTACTCATGTATAAGCACTTACAAGCATCTTGTTAGCATTTTATGGTCTGCTGAAGAATATTAATGAAACATTGAGTTTGGATAGCATTACATACACATGTTAACTACCATATACTGACAATACCTTTTTAGGGTTAATATATCCTTTGTTATACATTTATTAAAAAAAAACATTTTTTGAAAGATTACAAGACATGATATGTAGCAAGGGTTCCAGACTAGAACTGAAGCCAGGCAGCTACAGTTAGAATTCTGCCTTGGTAGTAACATGTTTATAGTTGGAATATGTTAATAAGCACCTTAGAAAGGACCTTACGGTCCTTAATTAACTAATTCTTATTGTAAGGACCCTGATATAAAGAGTTACAAAGAGTATGTTAATGATGATTTTCTTTTTTCCTTCCTATCAACACATCCCAAGAAATGACCGAAACAATTGCTGAGCTGGTCAATCTCTACATAGTTTCTGACTTTCCTCCTGTGTCTGTATCACTCAGAGCACTACTAAACAGGTAATCAAAAAAATGAAAATACGTAACAAATGCATTTTTATCTTTTGTAAAAAAAAATAATAAATAAATAAATAAAAACGCTAGCCTATCCGTAAACAGCCAACTCAAACACAATCCAAACATCAGTAAATGGTGCAGTTGTGGGGAACCTTTTATCATCTACATTTGGTGTACTAGTGAGTACACAGAATCGACTCCACATTAACTACTCTTGTTCGTTGTAATGACGGAACATGTCCCCAGTGCAATGCTGTGTCTCATTGATGTTTTTTTTAATAGTTTTCGAACATAGGGGAGTTCAATATAGTCAATATTGCTTTGGGTACACAGAGATTACTTGTTAGTATTTGGTCTTTTTCAAGGGATTTGTTGACCAAAGAAACATTCAAACTGTCCGAATCATACATATTTTCAAATGGTCAAGGAAGAGCCTGAAGAATTGTCAGTTTCTTTTATTTTGCAGTTTTGTGTTTCTTTGTTACGTGTGATTGGAAACTGATTGTCTTTTGGTCTCCAACTTTGGACTCTAATGGAATGGTCAATGACACGTCATAGACTGAATCACAATAACCTATAATCTAATTGTCTTTTTACACATGATATTTCAAAGTGTTTACATCTAATTCATCGAAAAATGCATGTTTGATGCCTTCATATCTCATTGATTAGAACCCTTTCGCTAACGTTAGGTTGTAGACCTAATTTATATATAATTTACCTGGTGGGCCACAGACTAAAAAAAATGTCTGCCTGAGTTTACCTCCAACAAGCAGTTAGTCTGAGACGTGACTGTTGACAGACTGTTGGTAGATATCAAACATGCTAGCAAAGCAACATAGTACATAAAATAATCAATGGTGATTCGGTCTACAAACAAAATGATAAACTGAATCGTTAAGATAAGAATAGGCACATTGATTGATCATGAAAGTAAACATTTAAGGTTTTTGCAGATCAGATGCAGCAGATTAAACCAACAAGTTAACCGATTCATATTTTACCTTCAAACAGTTAGAAAATATATAACCCATAACAGTGGATAAAAAACAACCACTGCATTGATACAGTTCTTGCTGTGGTTTCAATCCTTGTGTGCAGCTTTATGTTGGTTGTGTTATTCTGTTCAGCCACAGCATCAACACATTAGTGGGCTACATGCATGTAAGCACCTGAACAATAATTACTCGATTTTTTAATGGGGCGATTTGACTTCATGACTGCGGCCATCTGTTTGTGTTGCTCCGTGGTTTTAAATCGAAGTAAAGACTTTTTAAATCCAACACTCTGAAAAAAGGAAAACCTCTGTGTGTGTGTGCACATTTCATGCTTGTTTGCATACGTCTCGGGGGATATCGGGGGGTTGGTGTTTTTTCTTGCACTGTGGCCATGATAACTACAGGCCACCGCTGCAGCCGTCTCACTCTCACATGCAGACTGAGAGTGCTTCACTCCCCGCCACTGCTCCACCTCGAGAAAAAAAAAAAAGAAGTCAATTCCCCTCCCCCATCTCGGTGCTCGTGTTGGGGAAATAAATCTCGGTGGCTGTTGGGTGCTGCTGACTTATCAGCCAAAGTCTATTCTTTTAACAGGAACAGAAATGATGGCCCTTTCGTTGACCGGACGAGTCTCAGAACAGCAAACATAAACTATATTTTCTAGAACATTTTTCATTCTCTTGGGTTGGTGTCGCCCAACAAATATTTTTTTTAGATTTGTCACTGGCTTGCCTGCTGTAGCCAATTTTAAACCGCGTCTATGCCTGTAAAGAGGATAAGCTCAGGATGTTAAGACCACGGGCCTTTCTGCAGTTGGCATGGACATAGTAAGGCTCGCTATATTGTCATGTTCACTGTGGTTACGGTATAATCACATCTGTCATTTCCTCTAGCTGCTAACGCCTGATATATATTTTTTTATTTGCCTTGTCTTTATCATCCGGTGTGGTCGGGCAGTTGTTGTAGGAGTGATGCTTTGAAACAAAAGGCTTTTCGCACCAGTCACATTTAGTGAGTGTTTGAAATAAAGGTGTGATGGCAGTGCTGCCTCTCTTTTCTCTGGCCTCCTCTGTGAGAGGAATTACAGGCCTCTGCTGCAATGAACTTCAGTTTAGGTCATAAAAAAAAAAAGAAAAGAATAATCCAAACCATCTTTTGGTGTTTATTTCTTTAGCTACACCCTGTGTGGAATATTACTTTACTCGGTGGGAAGCCCAAAGAGGGATGAAAAATCATTATTTCAGCTCTGAATGAAATCAAATTGAAATTATTTCTGTACCTTCAATTGAATCAATTAAAGTAGAACTGACAGCAGCCACAATATTGCATTTTCAAGGCAGGAGCATCTTGGCTAAACAGCTGAAATATCACCGTCTGGAGACACAATATTTAATCTCCAGTGGAATTAATGTTAACCTCAACCTGATTGTATGGGGGATACAATCCATGCAACATTCTATACTGTCCCTCTTGAAAGACGGCTGCTGACATGGAACAGAAAAAAACAGGCATACAAGTACGCTCATGGCTTGCGGTTGCTGAAGTGTTTTCCCTCATCACTGCAAAGATAAAGTGCCGTATGAATGGATGGCTGCCAAAGGCATCAGTAAAAAGGTGGAGTGGAACTCAGCTATAGGGTTCAGTATACAATGAAGACTGCAGGGCTTTTAATAAAGCTGAGGAAAAGTGTTTACTCGGTTGCTTGCATTTGAACAGTGCCAGCACGTGTTTATATTCCATATACTTCAATTTAAGCCATTTTTAGTTATTTTGGACAGTTCAATAGAACATTGAAATAGAACAATGTAACTGGATTTTCCGAATGCTCTCACATAAAACCTCCACTGGTTCCTTTAATTTTAAAGCTGCATTAATCGATTACGACAACAAACTGACAGATATATTGATCCTGTATTGACTCTCCATACAGCAAATACAATCTTAAACAATGAGCTACAGGAAGCTGCAAAGCTTTATGGAACTGAAGTGTCTGCTGACACTTTCATTGACCTTGGCAAGCCTTATCATTTCATGTAATGTTAATGTGAAAAAAGATATATGGTTCAGAAATATATATTTAGAAAACACATCCGTCCATCCTTTTGCTTGGGCATGTTCACAGGGAGCTACAATCCGTCCAGACGCTGAAAAATATTCCTGCTAATTTATGACCAAAAATTGTTGGCATTGCTCTGCTGAACGTGAGGCAAAAATAGTCTCTAAATAGCCAAACACAGCCCAGCAGCCAGGATAAAATGTGGGCAGTAACATTTCTGCAAACCAATGATATGTTCTAAGATTTCTCTACCAGCTGTGTCATATCTGGTTCACATTACATGTTTGTGACCTGACTGTCATAGCTAGAGGTGGATGTGATGGTGGTGGAGTTACAGACAAGAAGAGAGACAGTGACCGGAGATCAAGTGTGAAACCACTGGAAATCTTTACGTCTCCCGTCGTGCTTGTTGCACCCAAAACAGATATTTTATGCCAAAGTGTTATCTTTTCTTTACCCTAACAAAGTTGTTTTTGTGCCTAAATCTAGCCAAATCATAGGAACAGCATTGCCAAGTGATACAATTGAAAACTGAACCTACAGAAACATAAAGCTGCAACATTGAATATAAAGTTTCAACGTATCTATGATTGGCAGAAAACATACATTGCCAACATTTTCGATGGCAATTTGGTTGTCTAACGAGCTCAGTTTTCTCTGACCAGCCGGATAGAGCGGACAGTATAGTCTGCTCATCATAAATGTGTGAGAAAAAGGGGTGGTACAGTGGACCTTCTGACCTGAGCTTAGCCTCCACCATCCCCTCAGGGCAGCAGCGCTCCCAGATGGCACGATCATATTATTGAAAATCATCACAATTTTAGATGACCGGGCTCATTTCTCCAATCTGTGATGGAACGAGATTAAATTAAAAAATGGCAAAACTGAGCGCAATCAAACTGCCATCTGGAATTATGGTTAGACAGACAATTACTGTGAGGGCAAAAACCTTTTAATTTGCGATCGGGGAATACGCTGCGGTATTATGTCTTAGAACGGTACAGAAGACATTATTTTTAATCAATCTCTTTTTATCTGATGAGAAATGTAATATTATTTTGAGACATCCAGCCACTTTGCCCTGCACAAAGATGATTGCCATCTCATCTTGTTTATTGAACAGCTTTGAAATGCGCTTTTACTTTTTATCGCCGCATCAAATATATCAAACTAATGTGTAAAAAGTCCTCCAACGATTTTAAAGATATGAATATCCGAGAAACAGTGCAGCTGACTGGCTTTAAATCATGACATTTTCATTACATTGCCATTACACACTTGTGAATTCTGGAAATGGGAGTCATATCAGACCACATTGAGTAGGTTCAGCTCGTGTCAAATGAGTAAACCTGGGTGCGGCTGTTCTACAGGGAATTTATCATTTGTGTTGTGACGTTAAACACCACCTTCCATGTAGAGCCCCTATATGTTATTTCATGTGCTTTAATTTCCGGGTAAGTCGAGGAAGGTTGCTATCTTGTGCCATTACTGGGTAGAGGGAGAACGGGAGGGTAAAGAGACACCTTTCAAGTGATAATTCAATTCCTATTCACGTATTACCTTATGCTGCCTCCATTATGATAATTGCATGGGCTAAATAATCTGCAGGGACCTCCATGTTCAAATGCACTCTGCCAAGGCTCTGTCTGGTCTCTGCAAAGGGATTAAGACAGGATGCCCTGGGCGCTAGACTGACTGAATGCGAGGGCGCTCTTAGTATTCGTGTCACTTTTCCGAGCCCACCAATCTGCTCTCATGACTGCGTTCCTAAAAAGAGATCTGCAGGATCGGCCAACTGTAGGTTGAAGGGCGTTGGAGAGGCTGGTTGGACTAAGTGGAAACACGGCATGGTGAAGTGTGTTAGCATGACTCAGACAGTGGGGAAGAGCTTGGTAGTTGGGTATGGACTAACACTCTCACTGCACAACATTTCAGTTTTGGTGATCACAAAACTGTGGAGACACACTCCATCACATACGGTGCAAAATAGCAGGTGGCAGCCGGGGTTTAGGGAGGTGAGTACACACAGCCAGCAGCAGTGGCAGAATAATGAGCTGAACAGACCCAATAAGCTGCCTTCTTACAGCAGTTAAACAGATCACTGCTTAAGCAGAGGATTGTGTGACAGTTGAAGTGGGTGAACATGCAGCTTTGGACCAACTCTGGACAGCCAGCGAAAGATTTCTGAATGAACTCCTGACACCCATTTTGCTTGAAAGATGAATTATAACATATTTAATTAAAAAGTCTCCACATCGCAGTGATGCCCTTGTTACATTTTATGCTTCATCAGAGGAACTTGGCTCTTTCCAAATGTGTTAATAACATATTGAATGTGATTTCTTTCAGGTTCAGAAACTGCAGAAAGTGGGCCAGGAGTTAAGTTTTAATGTTATAACACGTACATTTCAAATTTCCATGGCCATTGATAAAAAACTATTCCAGTTTGCAATTTGTAGGAACCATTTAGGCTCCAGCCTTCCTGTGGCCTATCACTGGTGTCGTGGTAATGCTTCCAAGAGGCCAAAATACCGACAGTCATTGTTTGTATTGAGAAAGACAACAGTGTTGCATTAAAAATGACACAATAGCAATGTAGCTTCAATGGGTGCTCTTGGCAGGTTGCCGCTCCCTGCAAAATGCAGAGTGCTCGAAGGGATTAGTTCACTGGAGTGTCCCCTGTTCAGTCACAGCTATTTGCCAATGAATTCCGGCCATCCTAGTTTGCAAATTGACTGAATAGAAGTTGGAGGCAGTTCTCTCTGGAGCTTTTGTGTTCACATTGGGGTGACAGGATAGTGACAACAGATGGCACCATACGTGGTGCAGTCTTTTGTTCTTTTGTGTAAGATTGCTGCCCACCAGTTTGCCACTGTCTCTCATTGTAAATCCTTTCTCTGGATTCCGCTGTATACCCATCAGTATGTGAGATGTCATTAACACGTCTCGAATGTAAGTGCTATGCTGTGACAATGTATGTAGTCGCCTGTGCTGCCACACAGTGGGAATGTAGCTTGGTGCCAATACAGTTTTTTGCAAAATTGTCACACAGATTACATGTGTGAATGTGAATCATATTAAGGTCACATTTATGATATATTGTGTCTGGCGCCTGAAAAGGGAGGTGATTGGTAATTTTAGTATGAAAAAACAGCTTTTGCTCGGTGTAGAATTAAGGTGCTATACAGATTGTATGGTTATTCTTTCAGACTGTTAAACAAAATTCAGTCTTTGTGTGAAATTCAGAGCAGCAGCAAATAGCTGTTTTCTTTGTAAAGATTTAGTGGAGTAATGGCGTCCTGAACCAAGAATGACGCCACACTCCTTCTGTGTATGTTGTGATCTGAGCTTATATTATGAAAGAGGAGATGGAAAAAACGTTAAGTATTTTGAATAGAAAAGTCTTTTTTGCCAGAGATCTATTCCATGTCTTGCTATATCATCGCTTTGCCCTGATGCTAGTGCACAGTTGAGATTCACGTCAGTTTCAATGAAATGGACAATCTGGTCTCGCTGCAGACAGACTTCTAATGAGCATCGAAGAGGATGATATCGCACTAAGGATTGTCAAGAAAGGTGAGATTATTGAGCTAATAGCGTCAAGTCATGTCACATTACGTCACGTCACATCACGTCACAGTAAAAGAAGTAGGGGTTAACCTTATTTTGGTTGGTCATGCAGCTTTTATGTTCATTAAAAATTAGGTTATGGCTTTCTTCTATGGCTTTTAAAACTGCCTGGGGGGGGTTGCCAATATGGCTGCCTTGCCTAAAAAGACCCTGGTGTGCCTGTTCGTGCAGTTTTGAACTTGGTTTGGACACAATTGAGGCTATGCAACAGAGTCTTTATTCACATTTGATCAGCACTACCTTGTTTGACGGTTTGATCCGAGTTTGGTGAGCTCCATTTTGAAGCAGGACACAAAATGGCATCCGTCTGGTGACAAACGTACAGATATGTTTCTGAAAACAAGTGAGAAATTGGCTATATAGTAAAACAATCTTGTTTCGCATCTGATCAACACTGCCTAATTTTATAGTTTTGTGGAGAGTGCATGTTAAGATGCTGCTTTCTTGTTTGATTTTTTTTTCCACTCAATGTTATTGAGTGAATGACATGCTCATTGGGTTTGGTGTGAGATCTAGTTGCAGTCAATGCCATTGATAAGATAAAATCAAATATTTATAATGAAAACAGAAGTCTACACAACCCACAAGAATATTAAATCAATACATCCAAAGGGCTGGCTTGACATCGCCTGGCGTTACACCGATGTTGAGAGAAAAATTTAATCCAGAGAAAACTAACAGAAGCAAGACGCCCCTCTTGACTCTCATTAGGTGATGCGGTACTCCTGACTGTAAGCATTAATGTGAAATGGTGAGCAGAACTTTTTATTAAAAAAAAAGCGGATGTTGCCGTTGTGATGCAACAGCAATGGATTACAAGGGCTGAGACGCATCTCGTTGGGTTCAGATCCATATCCAGCCTGGGGCCAGGCTCTAGCACTCATTATCGCATTTGGAAAAAAATGCCCAAGATGAAAGCTGTTTAGCTTCTGTGTAAATAAGGGCTTCACTGTATGAAATGGGCTATGAGGTCTAAAAAGCACAAAGCATCCAATCATCTAGTTATGCCTCTATAAAGAGGATACAGTGTGCACCTGTGAGACTATAAGTAGGCTGTTTACGTGTAATTAACTTTATGCATACAGCCAGAAAAAAAGGCCTTAAATATTGCACTGAAAAGCTCAAATGCAGCGAGAAAAATGCAATGATCCTTTACCATAGAGTGTATTCTGCTATATTTCTTGTGCCGTGAGATCGGGAACTGATAATTACAAACTTTTGCTGTGAAATGAACACACACAACACACATCCACGTTAATATCACGCGTAATCCTGCGATAGCTACACACACACACGCGCGCACACATACATCCGATACAAGCCTTCATATCTTGGTCAAGGATTAAATGCAAGCTAAACCCTTCTTCCCCAAATTGCTTAACTGACTTTAATAAAGTGATAATGATGTGATACTGCTATTGATCCCTGCAGTGAAACTCTTTTCACTCAGCTCCCTCCAGGGAGGTCGGAGCGAAGGGTCATCTTCACATGGAGCGCCCCCGGAGCACTGCAGAGTGTCAGTGGGGAATCGCTGATTTGCTCAAGGGCAGGACAAGAACGGCGTGTACGTTACAAGCTCTTTCCTGTCTGGCTACAATGGGAGGATCTTAAATCTCTCCTACTTAGAATATCTTCAAAAGAAATTCCCAACATAAGACACAAAGCTTCGAGAAGTGGAGGGTAGCTTTTATTTGAAGTGAATATTAGGTGAGCTCCATTAGGTTGTCCTACTTGGAAGGCAATCTATTCACCTCGTCCTCTATATAGAACAAAAAGAACAATGGGTACCTCTCAACTATTCTCCTTAAAGTGTATTCCCGCCATGTGCCTTGTATAATAGTGCCACCGGAGCTAATTACCATCTCAGAAATTGCAAAAAGTGGATCCTAAACAAGGCCGCCATGTTGCACATGTGTTGCCATCTAACTGTCACATATGGCATCACATATTCCTTCCATAAAGCAACTAGTCCAGCCCACTGCAACGATTCACAGCTAGGAAATTAAATTCCCTTCGACCAGATTACTATAATTATCTACCTCCCGACGAAGGGTGAGCTGAGGATTAAGGTCTGTACAAAAATAACCACCATCAAATATATTTGGACCCAATAAATGAAAGCTGTAGAGCAGACGTTTTTCTCAGTGGTGTGATTTTGATTTTCTCTCTCTCTCTCTCTCTCCCCCCCATCCCTCCTCTTTTCTTTTCTCTCTGCTAATCTGCTTTGATACTTCAACAGCGAATGCATGACGCTCGGTGGGAGACTGTCCTAACGTCAGTCAGAAATCAAAGCAGGGGAAAATGCAATTATTCAAGTGGCAGTCAACAATTTAGTAAGAGATGGATGTACACTGTACGCACAATCTCTCATAAAGGACTCAGATCTACCAAGAGGATCACAAATCATCACGAGAGCTATATTATTGTTCTGCTTTTTTGCAAGGTCATTTAGGAGGCCTGGGATTTGCTGCAACACAAACATTAAGGGGCCTTTCCAACTTTGCATTGTTCGCAATGATGATGGTGATCATTAGCTCTTGTTTCGATGGTTCTGGTGGAAGCGTTATTAGGTTTTATTATCTACCGAGCCAGCTGCCGAACAGACTAGCTGTGGCTGTGCTAGGTGAAGGATTGTATTACGTTTCTCACACCCCTGATGGCTGATTGATTGCGTGTGGCCAGCGTTGACAGCGTACAGTAGGCAGTCCATCTTGCTTTGCTTCCATTATTTGTTCACTGTGAGAAGTCTCAGCTGGCATGCTAATAAGCTGTTAAGGATTGGCGTCATGCCAACACTTGTATGCCCCCCTCAAAATTTGTGTTTCCCCATTGTCTTGTCCTTGTTTGTCCTTGGTTTGTTTTTTGAACATTTCACTTGCAAATTTCCACACATGACAACTAAAATAAGTGTAGTGTGACGCACAATAGGCCGCTTCCATTCTTTGAAGTCCTTATAAATGTTATAAAAACATCACTGTCCTTACAATAATTGCAATATGAATTCAATCCAAAAGATGGAAACGCTTTTTTTTTACTTCTTTTTGTTACGATGTAATAATTGTACATTGCACATTGTCAGGTCAGACATTTTATCGGCTTTTAGCACAACAGCTTCCTGCAGTCCCTGAAATGCAACTGTGAAATCTTGCTGCAGCAGTTGTTCATCTGCAAAAAATCCAGTGCATCGTGTCACAGCACATGTGCCTTCGACCTGCTAACCTTGGGATTTAATCCTGAGTTAACATTAGTCTGGATTATCATCACGTTTGACACAGTTTATTTTTATTCTTGGTTAACCAGAGGCGGAGCTGTCCAGCTGCAGTGGTGCTGATTATTGTTGTTATTCATATGACTGTTTGGGTCAAGAATACAGCTTTGTGGATATCTAGCCATGTTTTTGTATGTTTAATACTAAATATGCTACTAGGGGAGGCAATTACTCCTACCTTCTGGGATGGTGTAAACAAATGTTTTACTAAACAATGTTTGTTCATCCTCTATTGAAAGGAACAGTTCACAGAATATAAATTTGACAAAATGCTAATTTCATAGCTTGTTTTGGGGCTCTCGAGTTGCAGTTGACCCAAAAATAATAATGATAAAAAAAGGTCAGTCATTATCTACCCTATACTGATGAAACACTGGGTGAAGGTTTAGTAGTCTACCAAACATTTCTTAAGGCACCCAGCAAAACAGCATTGCAGCATTTTCCTGAACAACAGAAATGAATGAGGTGCGTTTTCAAACAAGGGGTACTCCAAGTCTTTGGAAGACCAGAGATCCCAGGTAGATTTCAGAATAAGTTATTCACACTTTATTTTGAGGCAAAATATTGTGTTGTACCTGCTAGCCTTAACACTTTAGCGCACACCCCATCTGAAGTGGGCTCATTTGTGGGTGTACTGTTGCATTAAGAGTTTGGATATATAAATTATTCTATAGAATATGGAGATTTGTCTCAGTTTATAGAGGGATCTATTTCAGCTGATAATGAGAATTACCTTGAGAACAATATACATCCAGCCAGGGTTGGGAGGGTTACTTTAAAAATGAAATCTGATATTAAATAAATGTCAGTAACATGAGCTAAGTATGACAGTATTAAAGTAATGAGAAGAAAAAATATATATCAAAAAGACAACTTCTATTTCATCTTTATATAGAGTGTGTATTCAGTTTCACTCAGACCTAAGTTACGTTACGTGAGACATGGAGTGTTGTCATGTGTGAACATGTGCATAGTAGCGTGTCATTCTTTTTTAAAATTGCAATCCTGTTAGTAATCCCCTTTTTTACTAAATGTAACTGTAATCTGAATGTGTCTTTTTTGTAACTTTACTCGAATACATTTTTTTTTTTGTAACTTAATTACGTTATCCCATTACATGTATTCCGTTACTCCCCAAACCTGCATCCAGCAGATATGGACCCACCTTACCATTCATTTGGACTCATTTTTCTGGACAGCTGGTGGATATAATTTTCTTTTTAGCTTGGTTATTGGCCTTATCTGACTCATCGGATTTTAAATGGTCCACTGTGTTCACTAGCTAGTTTCTAATTATCTGTCTGCCATTTGGTGCTCTGTAATGTACAGAGGGTTTTTTGGAGCCATTTCGCTGGAAAACCAGCAGCAGACTGTCGTTGGAAACGGCATTGAAGGGAGCAGTTAGTGAGCCAAAACTCTCTGTGGAGCCGAGAGGAACTCAGATGATCCCTGTCTAAGAATTCATCGCAACAACAAGCGATACCTTTCACTTGAGTCACAAACATGAAACATAGATAATAGCAGATTTACGTTTCTATAAATGTTTGGCAATGAATGAATTATAGCTATGTTGTGAGCAAATTCGTCCATCTGTTTTCTATGTCACTATCCAACCATGCACTGAGTGAGAACCACACATGTGGACAGACACTCGCGTTCACACCTTCAGGCACTTCAGAGTCTCCACTTCACCTAGCCTGCATGTTTTAGGGCCGTGGGAGTACATGGAAGAAATTGATGCAGACATGGGAATAAATAATGTAAAAAATCCACAGAGAAGCGATGTGTCAGGAGTTTATATGTACTCCCCAGCTGGCAGGCGAGATAAAACACACACCCTTCTGCTTATATTATTCAGTGTTACATTCTGTATGTTTTTCCTATATTTGTACATTTATAATTGTAGACTTGTTTAAATCCAAACATGGAATTTGAAGTTCTGCACACCGAGCACAAGCGGCACATTGTCTTCCTCCGTCTCTCTCTGCAGCCTCACTGCACCTTTACTCCTCCAGCTTTTTATTTTTTTGACTTTTTTTTTTCACTCCATTTCCTCGAAGCACCTTTCTCCTTCTCCCTCGCTCTCCCCTGAGAACCACTATCTGTCTCCCTCTATCCCGGAGCCTTTCTCTGTCTCAGTCTCATTCTCTGCTCTCGTCACTAAATAATTCCTTACAGTGGAAAATCTAATCAAATCTCAGTGATAGTGAAAAAAAGCAGAGGTGGGAAGAAATTGTGTGTGTGTGTGTGTGTGTGTGTGTGTGTGTGAGAGAGAGTGTGTGTATGTGGATCAGTCTTGGAGAGGGGGGCTAAAAAAAGACAGAATCAGAAAGCAACATTGGCAGTGTGTGAGGGGGGTTCAGGAGTGAGAGAATTGCAAGTGCATTAGCAGTCAGAGCACTTAGTGTGAGGAATCCATTCATTATTCATTAGCTAATTCACCATGTATAGTAATTAAAATCAGGGCCTGCTCCAAAATGGAAAGAGCTATGATAGACTGGTTTTCTATGTACAATATTTAAGAGGGCTGTTTTTCAGTACTCGTGCTTCAGGGTTTTATAAATCATGTTTACGTGTTCAAAGTGCGCAACTTGCTGTCGGGGACTCTTCTAGTGCAGTGAGTACACGCAGTGAGATCTTTCTGACATGGGAATGCATTCAAAATAGAACTATGCAAATGCGCGACATGACCTATAAATAACAAACAAACCAATGCCTATTTATTAGACAGTATATCTGAGAAACATGTCTAATTAGAAACAAAGAAACAGCATTGTCAGTGTCAAGATATACCTGTCACTCGGATTGCATATTTTCATATTTTTGGGGGAGATATTGTCTACTTTTTTAATGCATTTGATTTATAAATTTAGACAGTTCGTGCGTAAAGCCTTTTCAGTACACTAATATATGTCATGCACCAGTGAAGGAAAACAACGACAGATCCCGAACACTCTACGAGACCCAAAAAAAAAGTCAATTAACAGCAAACTAAAATACGCCGTGCTGATGATCCCCCTGCTCAGGGTGGGGGGTAAGAAAGAGACGCTTGTTTGAGCTATATTTGAACAACAAAGTTGCTTGTTCTGGCCTTGTTCTGACAGCAGTGGTAAAGGTTGAAGTCAAAATAATCCTACGAAATGCGTGTGAGCATGTGTGTGTCTGTGATGTGCTTGTTTACTCCAACCAATAGACTAATTGTCTCTCTGGCAGGTGGTTCGGATCAATGGCTTTAACCTCAAGCTTCTTTTTTGTTCATTATCTGTTGACTACAGTGTGTGTGTAAGGCTTATCATTTATTAAACAAGACTGATCCTGTATGAGGATAAATCCAGGACTCGACCAGAATTTGCAACAAGCCGTGTTAAGATACTACAATCATCATGAACCATGATCTGTGTATATGTGTCGACTATAACCTTTAATTGCCTTTTACCTATGGGATGGGGACTGATAAGATTTTGTGGATACTAATGGCATCATTGATTGTGATTACTGGTTTAATTATTTATCTATTTCGTCACTGGTTCCTGATACATGTTCTGTAGCCATATGTTTTCTCTTCTCATGGTCAGGACACAGTGTACATGTAGGAGCTTTCACTTTCATTAAGCCTTTCTTGGTTGCCTGTCTGCGTGGTACTTTGGTATGCTATAACATAAGATGTTCACCCCCTGTTACTAATGTGATGGTCAGTTGGTAAGCAGTGGTACGTGGATCAAATACATGGCATTCCTGGAATTCAAGCCTGTGTTGTGTAGAAAGATGTTTTGAATGTTTTGAAGATCACCTTGACCTGGGCACAGGTAAGGCTATCGGCAACCCTGCTCACAATGATGCTAGGATAACAATACTCTTTGTATGAGAAGAGAGGCCCAGACAGAAAGAACAGGTTCCAGAAGCTTTTGCTACATCCTTATTTTCACTCGTACTTGAAATGATCATTTCACAGACATTACAACTATCACTGCTGTCATCTTTGTTCCTGAAATGAAGCAATTCGCTTTGGACGTTTTCTTCCTCTCTGCCATGCAATGTGCAACTGTCAAAAACACATGGCAGCATTAATAGAATACAAAATGGCAGAGTTCAGAGGCATATGACAGCTTGGGACTGGTTCTCCATTCCCATCCGTACTTTCAACATGAAACTAACCCTTTTGAAGCAAATTCTTCAGTTGATTGTCGGCTGCCTTTACAATTCATTATCTGTTTATCATTGATCGCATCTGAAATATGCTGGATGGCTACATTAGAAGTTAAAAGAACAGGAAAACCCAAGTCACTTGAATAATAAACTAGTAACATAAAATAATGACCCCATTTTAAGTGCAGAGCTCCTGTCAGTTTTCATCAACTGGTCAAACAAAATACGAAACTGCAGGGCTAAAAGGTACTAATGTGCTTATATCAGTTTCAATGTCTTTTTGTGTTTTTTAAATTACTAATTACTTTATTACTTTATGAAATACATTTTCTCAGATTGGTATCTTATGTTTTATTGTGATGAATATGACAGGCAAGTATTTGTCATTTGTAACAAGATATCTGATATGTTTGGTATTTGTGGCCTTCTCTGATTGTTGGTTGACACAGCTTTAAGTGCTCAATGCTGATTAATCGATTGATTATTAAACATTAGCATCCCTACACAAACCAGTCAACAATCAAATCAATGACAGCCTCTGACTTCCGACTTCTAAACCACTACTACCTAACATTGCTGACAGTCTCTACCATACATTATTGATCCAAGATACAGAATATCCAGGTCATGAAAACTTTTGCATTTGCTGTTCTAAGCACTCAGTGTCTTGTAGGTCTTGTATCATTTCCTGTGCCTCTTCAGCAAAGAAAATGATGCTTCTGCTTTCCTGGAGCGGCAACCGCAGCTTACGTGGAATAAACACAGGAAGACCTGGGTAGCTAGTGTGAGTTAGCAGTCATGTGACTGAACATTCATCAAAAATGTCTGTAGGATGCTACCTATAGACAATCAAATTACATCAACACAAAACGTAAGGAAAAGGACACAAAAAGACAAAAGCGTCTGCTAAATGCCCTAAATGTAAATGAATAACTGGTTCGTAGATTGACAATTTGAGTTGCCCTCCAAAGCTGGAAAGCACTTAAGGATGAAGGGGAACAATGAGGAACAAAAACAGACTGGTCCCTTTTTTTGGACAAAGCAATGATCATTTATCACCAAGGCTTCAGCCAAAATAGAATGAAAAAAAACTAAAAAAAAAAAACTAATCACATTTAGACACACCGTGTCCCCTAAACAGCAGCGAGTGACTGCTGTGCCAACAGAAAGGTCCATTTTACAGCATTACATCTTCTGCCTCTTTTGCAAATTTTGGATTGATAACAGACATATTGTGAAGAAAGCATTTCCTTTATATAGCTACAAGTAACAGCTATTTGTACATCGCAGCATCATGCAGATCTGCATAATGGACCGTTTACTATTACAGTCATGACAGGTGTCACATCCTTCCCTACCCCTGAACTGTTTCCAACCTTCACCTGTTATTACTGTCATCTTCACCACAGCTCGACCTGTAGAGCAGCAGAGAAGTAGCAGTGTTTTTACTGGCTTGTTCCGGAGGTCCGGCTGTTTGCACATTTACGTGACAAAGAAGGTCAAACAGGAATGTGGGGTCTCTGCTCTGAAACATGTTATAAATATAATGATCAGGACCTTTTAATTATTTGATACAGCATATCCAAGAAACTCAACAGTGTTCATTGTTGATGTACATGTCTTAAAATGTTGGTTCAATACTTTTACCAAAAAGGGGGCTGCACACATGAGAGACCCAAGTAGTAACTCTAACTGTGCTGCTGAAAGCCCTATGCTTGTTTCAACACATCCTCATACCAAAACTATTGACTAGGTTGATTGCCAGAGACTACCAAAAGGATGTATGTAACCATTCCGGAAACAACATGACCGTTGCTGTGTACCAGCAATGAGCATATTTGGTTAGTCGCTTCCGGTTTCATTGGGTTAAAGCAAGAAAACAAATTGGTAAGGTGTAGGAAAACATCATGGTTTGGAGTTTAACCCTATATCACCATTTGTATCATAATTGATATGTAAGTTTCTGAGACCTCTATTTAAATCATCACACATACTTTCCTTAAAAACCTGTTGTATATCACCTGATACATGTATTCTGCCTACTAGTGGATAATCATTCCACTGAAGGCAGTGGAAGGACTTTTGTTGGCTTTTTCAAAATGGCCACTGTCATTAAATCATTCACACACTTTTGGCAGGAGGATCTTTGCTAATTTTCAAGAAGTTACAGTAAGAATAACATTTATATTGTTACTCATTTTTTCAAGTAAATATGGTCTGTATTGAATCAATGCATAATTACTGAATGATTCATTCTTTACAGGTAAACTGTGTTAAAAATGATTAAAAAATTATGAGAGAAACTGCCTGGAATGTTCTATATTTTCAAAATGTTATTTGCATAATTTGTTTCGTATCTAAAGTCAACATTGTTGTGAGCAAAAATTTGCCAAAAATGCCCAATGTATCAAATGTGATACAAAAAATGTATCATAAACAAAATGATATGGCAACATTTTTGGAACTGATTTTATTAAAAGGTTTTATACACATCTCAATTGTTAATTATGTAACTTTAGCTACAAACCAATAATACTAACAATACATGAGTGGAGGATGTTATGTACGCAATGTAGCTTTCATACTGGACACACATGGTTTAACTACTCATCCCCAACCTTTTCCCCGAAAAACTTTGCAGGTGTAATAATTACGACAGTCATTAGAGGCCACCTCTGATCAAGAAATGTAAATGTTGGTCGTAGCAGCTAATTAATTGTCAACCTATGTGGTTGTTTTTCTGATTAGGACGGGCCAGTTAGTTGTTGCTCTTGGAGCCACACAAATGTGTATTCAGGCAAATAATGTTACAAAGATTCCTAAATTAATACAAAATGGTATGCGGACGGACTGCGGTTTATTTTTTTATTATTATCTTTTAGTCTGGTAATTTCACTTTTGATAACATTTTGGCTGTTTAATGGTCAGACAATACTAGTGTTCTTTTTACGCCATCCTTCTGTCTTGAACTAAAATACATTCAATTTCCTGTCAAAAAGTCAACAAAAGGAACGCAATTCTCATATTTCTGTAGCTGCAACAAGGAACTGTTTGGCCTTTTTTCTTTTAAAACAACAACTACTATTGGCGATTACTTTTCTGCAGATTGACTAATCATGTGCCTTCTTCTGGAACCTCTGCCTTTGTTTGAATAAACCTTTATTTGCACACACATGCATGTGAATATTTTGTATGGTGGAATCCTTGTATGCCACATGGCTCACTTCATATAAAATGAGGAATAAATGATTTACTGTGCATTTTATATCAACGGCCAATCATTGTTCCACTTTGTCGCAGTTCATGTTCCATGTTCGCAAGCGCTTTTATCCTTCATATTCATTCTGAAGAGTGAGTTGTTTCTTCAATTAACATATCCGGTCTTGTGTCATGATTTTAAGTGGATGAAAGCGCCTGGCGGATGAGTGAATGGGTGATAGAGGGAAAGCGACAGATGTTGGCTGAAGTCGCTGTTGCTCCTCTCTCTCTGCCCTGGTGTAAAAGTGGGTGTTCATCCCCTGAATACAGATGGCATTACACAAGCAATCCTCTAAACGGCTGAGACACGCTAACATGCTGGTGTCTGGAATGGCCTGCGTCTATCTCCAGCGCCTTTGCAATGCCAAACACCTTTGTTAATCTCACAGCCAAGAGTCTTAGTTTAGGACATGCTTCAGAGGACATTTCATATCACCTTGTACTCACACTTAGTTCTCCAGTAAATGTGTTACATTGTATTTTTTTTCTGTAATGTCAGTGAGAGGAGGGGACCAGCACTGACTTACGTAGAAAACTGGAGCGCTTTGAAGCTGCCTGACGGTACTGAAGAATCAATGCGTAATGGAAAATATTGCTTGAATGCACAATGATTTTAATAAAATTGAATTTTGGCGTGGTGTCTCTCCTCCAGTCCCCTCCCTTGTGCCTTAGTGGTAGATTGGCCTGAACTTATGACAATTAACCTTGAACACCGTGGGGGGAAAGCGGAGGAAGGAGCCCACAAGATTTTCAATAATTAAATTATCCCTCCTGTTGCACATCTCAAAGTCCACTGACACATTCTCTGCCTCCCCAGTTACTGATGGATCAGGTCTTTGTTGTGCTAATTCCTATTCAGCGTATCTTACATCACAATTCAGACAGTGTCACTGAACAGAGTGCTGCACATAAATATGCAACAACTTTATAATTTAATACATTTGACATTCTAAGTGAGCGGTTATCCATTGTTCCACTATGAAATCCAAAAAGGGAACTGCACAGGCAATTCAACTGCTAATATGATTATATGTCTGCCTAACTTTATGTGTTAAGTCAGGTGCAAAAAATGTCCAACTTCCTCCACAATTATTTTTATGTTGTAACAATATAACATTTGGTTTTATGTAAAGCGTCTTTGAGAGCTGTAAAAGCGCTGTATAAATAAAATGTATTATTATTATTGTTTATTATTTTATGTAATGATGTACTTTAACAGTTCGGTCTTTTTGTATTTCAAGAACCCACCGGCTAGCAGAGCAAGTCTCTGGCACAACACTGCAAGCGATGGCCGGGTGCTGTTGATATTCTGAGCATGGATGTATTAAAAGACATGGATACCAGATCCAAAGATGGTGCCTATTCAGTCCAATTAGAGTTGCATTCGCCAAAAAAGTTTCTAGCTTCTAGAGTATTTCTGGGGGTATGTAGCCAACTGACTCATGCGCTCCACTTTTCAGCTTTCTATGGCTCAAATATGCATTTAGGGTTCTCGTACACAGCTGTGACGTCATTCAAGGTAAAAAAAACAACATAAAAATGTCTTTCTTGGCTTTGGAAAAGTTTTACAAAGAAAAAACCCATCATGGCTTAAAAAAGTACCTCTTGCCACGAGTGGCGACTGGGAAATTGGACGCCATGCTGAGCAGTGATGCAGTGTCCATGTGTTTTAATACATTCATGAGTATGAGCCTTTGGTTTGCCATCAAAGTGTATGCAGGGCACCGCTGTACTGACAGTTTGTTTGTTTGCGTATGTCTTGCCAGCAAAAGAGTAAAAATGAATCTTAGTTTTTTTTCACAGTAAAAACCGTTGCAGCCTGAATGATTCCAACGGCAAGGGATGCATGAAAGAAAATCAATTCAGCTTCAGTGTGACAGTATAGCTCTTGCAGCGTATGAATTGGACAGAAAAATAAAAACTCCCTTGTTATTTAGAGCCAGTGTTTGGATCTAGCAGTAAAGCCAGTTAATATCTTGGAAATTCCGTTTTTACTGCAAGATTTAAAACCAGACGACACCCACTGAGACTTAACTCTGAGACGGTAACAACTTTCTTTTAAAACGCGACATACTAGACAAAGGCAATGAGCAAATGAATCAGCCTAGATTAGGTGTATAATTGTCACTAAGTTAATAAATTGAACAGGCTTCACTTTAGAAGTTGGTTCCAGTGTGCAGTTCCGCTTTGGATCTCTATCCTGGCAGGCAAAATACCCAGAATTGTTGAGTCGCAATCTCTTATTGAACCTTTGCTCTATTTTTATTGGAGAGCAACATAGGAAACATTAAGGTAGCGGCTTCTCATTTGCAGTTGGCACTGAAAGCCACTGTCGTTTGTTGAAATGGCATGACATGACCGACAGCAGATTACATAACCTGGCCCTAGTCAACTTTATTACAGTGCAATAACAGCAAACTTTTGGCTGTTGCCTCGTTGCTGTGCTTGAGAAAGATGGTGTCAAAATGTAGCTATCGGTGGTTGGTGAAAGCAAAAAAAAATCAGTGTGACATTTTTTTTTTTTTAGGCCACCAGTGGACAAGATGAACAACAGACTGGTAACTCTTTCGTCGGAACAATGAGGATGTCAAATTTAGGAGACTCTTCAATTGAAATGTTTTTGAATATTACAACATTTTAAGTTTATTACCTTTCCTTTAAGAGTCAGGACTTCTAGTATGATAAAGTAGCTCCTGGAAAAGTGTCAGTAGGAAAAAGTTAGTGAGTAGGCAGCACTTGTGATAAAAACTTTGTGAATCACTGTGTTAGAGTGGGTCTTAAAGATTTAAAGTTAAACTTCATGGCCCACAGTTGCTAAATTTATCTTAACTATTAATGAGCCGTGGCCATTCAGGAACCAGTGCCATGGTGTGACCTGTTTTTCAGAGTTTTGTGCCAAAGACTATGGAGGACTGCAACTGCCAAAATCAGCAATGAATAAATAAGGCTCAGTTAATAAATCAAAACGCCATTAATTGTCCTGAGAAGAACAGACAATATATATGTATAAATATACATATGTATTGACAGCCCCCTTCATTCACATACTAAAGCAGAAATGGATAAAGAAATGTAAGGAAAGTACAGAAGTAATTAAGGTTGTGAAAATAAATTCAGAAATAAGTATGTGAATAAACACATGCATTTTAAAAAGGAACATATGAATAGATAAATAGATAATTGAATGGCCAGGTAAATAAAACTACATAATACAAAGGTAATTAAGACAAATTAAAGCAAAAATATAAGTTTATGTTCCACTATAGAAATCTGTGAATGCCTACATTTATTTTCTGTATATTTTTTTGTGCGTGTAATGGCATATTAATTAATTGACTGAGGCATTTTCCACGATGATGGTAATATCAGAACTCCAGAACAGCTGCAAAAGTTAATTTGAACAAAAAAAAAAAAAAAAGCACAGACGAATGACAGCTCAGTGAGTGGCATATTCATTCATTCAGGTTGTAGAAGTGTGTTCGCTCAGTCAGGCGTAGGAAGGGTGCATGTCGGTGTTTGAGTGAAGCAGAGAGCTGCCAATCATTCGCTGAACAACCTACTCGACAAAACACTTGTCTCAAGCTAATGCCTATTGATCACCATGAGCGAGGTAAAATTGCGGGCCATGCTGGCATGGATCCACTCTGAGGGAAACAAGCCATTACAGTACAACAACACAAAGAACGATTGAGGTGACTCAAAGCCTGCATCCAGCTGTTGCAACAACATTCCTGTTCCTTCCTGTGGGATTGTATCGTGCTTGAAAAGGACGATCTCGAAGAATTGAGGAGATGGATATGGGATTTTTGGAGGTCAATTTGGCAGCAAATTTAATTTTAAAATTAACAAATTTCATGTCAAGATGTTCAGTGTTTTCATATTTTGGTCACAAACCTCACTGGATTTTTTCAAATTTGCAGTGAGTTTTAGTCCAAAAGTCCATTTAAATGGATCGCAGGAACACAAAGTCACTGAATTGCGATTGTGACCTTCAGTTTTAAGGATCAACTCACGAATAGATTAGACCCACTGTGGTGTAAAATACTGTGATCACCTAATGGGCAAAACGTGCCATAAATCCACGCCATTACAGAAATTGTCCAACTGCATTGTAATCACAAAAATTACTGTAGGTTCCCATTTGGCTAATGTAAATGAGGCACTGTTTAATTTGATTGTTAGCTGAAGTCAAAGGTCATTTCTAGCAACACTGAGCAGACTCTATTTATTACGGCTGAGAGTGACAGTATAGAATATGTCCTGCGTGTCTGTTGACTTCATAGAAAGGTTCCATGGAACTTTTGACACTTTCTCATATCAAATAGATCTAATATGATTTTGTATTGCTTCGTCCCACCAACGTCTGCAGGTGTGAAGGTTAACAAGGTTTTATTTCATCCTACACAGTGTTTACACACACACACACACACACACACACACACACACACACATACACACACACACTGTCTTTCTCTCACACACATACAAGTGCACCCAGTTACACATGTACAGGTGTCTCATGGGGCCTCCTTGCAGTGCTGCACTTTCCTCTGGATATGCTCAAACAGAATATAGGAGCTTGAGGGCCTGGATGAGGGCCATGCTCGTTGCCTCAATTTTGGGTCATAAACGCGGCCTCTGCCCAAGGACTGCAGGGCCTTTTAAAACAGGGCTCAGCTTGATTGGACACACTTCTGTTGCTCTGTCCCGACTGCGAGCAAGCCAGCTGATCAGAGAGGCTGAACAAAGCTGGTCTCTTACAAGCCGGTCGGCTCTCAACCTCTCGTACAGTAAACAGGGTATCTTTTTTGGAGAAAAAAAAAAAGGCCGTCTTCGCTTCACCACTGCCTGTAGATGGTGGAAACTGCTGTAGGAACAGCAGCATGGAATGATATACCAAACAAAAAATAAATCTGTGGGACATACTCAGCTTCAGCAGCTTATATCAACAGGGAGCACAGCGTCAGGATCAGTGATGGAGAGAGACAAAATTTAAATGTGCGCGTCAGACCAGGAATAGGTGGAGGAGTTAGCTTTATGAGTCCCTATGCATTCTGCATATGGCCTCGCTCATACTGGTGTTTTGAACGTCTAATTTGTTCATGAATAATACAACGCTTACCATTTGGCTCATGAATATGAAATAGATGGAACCACAGGCTCTCCCCATAATCAACAGTCAACACACACAGTCCGTCGTCAGCTCTCGAGCTTCTGCAGCCGCATTTCCTCCAGTGCATTGAACCAATCACAGCCGATCATAGCCATAGCGGAATGTTAGCGCTGGTACAAACTGTCCGTGAATAATGTGTGAATTCAGCGTCTTTCGTCGCCAAGGATATTTTCGTGGATGCGCTCTCCCTCTCCTTCTGTCTCTCTCATCTTCATGCACAGACAAACGGTATTTACAGTGCGACAGCCCTAATTCCCCAGGACACCAACTTTCTCTAGCATTGAGCAGAAAAAAAGACAAATAGGATTTTAATTTGTATTATTTACTGCTGTTGGATAAACAGTGCGTTCATCGTAGAGACAACAGTGAAGCATGATGCAGCATCGAGCAGCTAATGCACCAACATTCTCTGCCCATCAGTTTACCCCGCCTTGAGCCGCATGGCTCAGCTCCAGCACGGCCATATGCCCCTTAGCCTAGCTGCTCAACGCTGTATTAAATGACTCATAGTCTACATATCATCACTGCCCGAGAATAGGAGAACACGAGATAGGGTATTGACGCTTGTCTGGCTCATGTCATAGTTTCAGCGAAATAAGACATCAATTGCACAACAGTAATTTTTACAGCTGCATTAGTGTCATTATGAATTGATCTGTTGAATACCGACTGCACAGAAAATTGTGAAAATTGCCCATCACAATTTCCCGAGCCCAAAGTGACATCTTCCAATTGCTTGTTTTGTCTGACAAACATCTTAAAAGCCAAAGATTCAATTTACAAACATGACAAAGACGGAGCTGAAACCAGAAAATGTTTGGCACTTTTGCTTACAACATGGTTGGTTGATAACTGAAATTGCTTTAGCAAGAAAGTGAAATGAGATTTGTTTAGTTTTGATTACATTATGATACAGTCTGTTTCTACAGCTGAACCAGTAAGTATTTTTTATTTATTTTTTTCACAAAAATGTGAAATCGTCACATTGAAGACATGTGAAGAAATGTGACCATTGTAGGTATGATCTATTGAAAATGCATTATGTGTCTCAGATGTCAATTTTTTTCAATGTCTTAAACGCACAATATGTCATTTCTGCCACTAGGGGTTTGTAATCAAGACACTGAAAGCAAAAATTAAAGTTTGACGGGGTCGTGAAGTAGCATGGGATCATGGGAGTTCTGTTTTGGCTATGATAACCTATCTAACATTTTCAGGCAGAAATCAGGTTTCACAGAGGAGCTCGGGTATTAAAGGTTTATTTTATGTTGAGTCATGGTTACCTGAACATGTTTATATGAAACGCACTTCTACCTTTGATAATTAACCGACTTCTCTAGGTTTCAGCATTGCTGGAAGTAGACAACTCCACAAACTATAGAACAAAGGTCTTGCTGTTTTAAAGCGAAAATGTTAGATATCATATATTTTGTATTTGAAGAGGTACCTGCTTCCAGGTGTATTTTGAAACTACTGAAAAGATACACCACCAAAAGAAGTATTGGTAGTAGCATCGAGTATAATGACACTCTACTTTTGATTTGCCTGATCTTGTTCACACTCTCAGTGAGGACAGTGAATGCAACGCTGACTCTGTAGCCCAATTGGACACAGAAACAATGTGAATATGCCTGTATCCAGGACAGAGATGCATTCTTATCCAATCAGTTGACAGGACTGGATAAATAAAATCACTGCACCACAAGTGGTAGGTAGGCTAGTCAAGCATTGCCACTGTCGCTAACAGTATTTACAGGCCCTTACTGTTAGTAATTTTCATTACCAGGGTGTGAATGAGATAAAGAGTTGCGACGCTCCCTCTGTTTGTGTCCGTATTCCCCGCCTGGATAATTAAGTCCGCGCAGCAGGTGCTAGTTAGACGAGCTTGCAAAATCTCGCTTCAGCTGTGTATTCTCAAAGATGAGCACTAAACTGACTGAGCTTCAACTGCAACAAAGTGAGAAGCTTTTGTCACTTTTGACGATTAAAAAGCTTAAACTATATGTTTGTGTGTCCATATTGTGGGCTAACTGTTTAGCTTTGTGGAGTATTTATGTGTGCTTTATATCTTATTTGTTAAATGTTTTCTATGTGTTACTGAGAAGCACATTGACTTTGGCAGCATATCTTGTGTCCTGCAACTAATTAGTTACATACATATAGAGAAATGCAAAATGTCATTGGAAAAAAAATCAACTGCAAGGTGTTTTTCCATAAAATATCATATTTACACTTCCTACTAATAATATTGTCAAGTTTTAAGATCATTTTTTTATATAATTATCTAATTTATGGCATATTGACTGCCAGTAGGTTGCATGATGGCATAGAGAGGTTAACTTCGCCCCCTCCATTGTGCCCCGTGGGACCTTATTTGGGAAATGAATGTGTACAGTAGTCAATGACGAGACACAAATTCATTCTTGATCCCATCTGAATTGTGAAATGAATTACACGTGTCGTTTGTTGATTTAAAAGACAATTTTGCAAGTCAAGGAAGTCACAGTTCGTCATTAAGATAGTAAATGCCATTTAGTTTTGTGTGAAACCGCTCTGTGACGACATCATCTCACCTAATATACGTCACCAGCATGTGGCCGTCATCTCAGCACAGAACAACAACAAACCTAGTTGGTTTTATAAGAAACTGCAACTTTATAGAGTTACATTTCCTTTTAAATTGACAAACATCCTATGTGTGATTCATGGTGCAATTCCAACTGGATCAAATCAATAATTTGTCTCTTTTAATCTGCCACCATACATGTTTTTTTTTTTTAGAAAAGGTCCCATGAGGTCCAATGGAAAGGGCATGACTTTGTCTGTCTTTTAATCAGAATTGAGACGAAAGCATTTAAAAAAAGATTTTAGAGGTGTTATTGATAACAACCAGCCACTAAATGTGGCCTTCCACCTCCCCATTTCCACTGCATTCATGTGACAACACAGCTGTTCGAATCATATTTCCCAAGTGGTTGCCAGTTTCCTGCACTAGCTGATGTTGCTAACACTATTTAATGTTCGGGCAGTACAGTGTTCAGGGCACACTCAGTAGAAATCAGGCAGAAGGACAACCAAGAATGCTGACGAAACACGGATACCACATGATACCAACCATATTGAACTATTGGCTTGTTATAATCAGGAACCAAATTCTTACACAGAAATAAACAAAACAATCATTTTGAACTCGACAAACAGTATCTGGGCTATCAAATTGTGTTGAAACTATCCTTTAAGAACTCCAGCTGCAGTGGGTACTTAGCTTAATAGATTTCAGAAAAAGCGAAAGGCGCTTTGTGTTATTATTGAGAACACAGGGCGCAAGTAATAGCATCATAAGAGCTTTTTTTTCCCTCTTTTGAATTTGAAGGAGTAAATGCTCTTGTGGCAAACAGTGTTCACCAGTAATGTATTAGCGCATGGCAACAAAAGAACAAGATGTTCTAACAGCGTAGTTGGACCCCAGAAAACACTGTGGTTGAAGAAAAGTGTTGTCACCAAAGGGGAAAAATGTAGCAGAGGAGACTCTAAGCCACACACTAAAGAGACAATCTTGTCAGCCTTACAAGATTCCCTCCTCGGTTTAGTAGTGTTTGACTTGGCGCCAGTAACTGGGGTTTCATCTTTGCCAATTAAGCCAACATAGTGTATTCCAGCAACTAGAATCTGCGCTGTTGCCAAAGCATTAATGAACTAAATATCAATTTCATTCATGCGCTGATTTGGTGACTCCCTGCATTGTGTTATGAATCACTGTCTTTTCCTGGAGAGTTGCAACATGAAAGTTCCCGCGTGCATGGCTCTTAGCAATGTTAAGATATTCTCATCAAAGACATCTGAGCTAAATGAACTGGCAGGAGATAAAAATGTATATTAATATGTGGGGAATTAGATAAATAGGGGAAGTTAGAGAGAGGCAGACAGAGGGAGGAGGGGGGACACTCAACATGAGAGAGATAGAGACTCATCATGACAGTCATCACTTCAGCTATTATCCCTAATTCTCGAAGGGAATATCTCAGTAAGGCGGAGTAAATTTGAAGCTGATAAGCAGACAATGAGATTTGCCCGGGCTTTGAGGCAAAGCCCTTCCAAGGGCTTGCTTTCACCTACACTAGGTTTGAACTTGATGCATCAAATGGCAGAATACTCAAATGGTTCTCTTTGGTGTAGGCTGTATTCTGCTGTGTAGTAGTATTTTTGAAGTGACATACGCAGGTGCTGTGCAATTTTGCTGGTGGGCGGCTTACAGCGTGAATTCATTGTGTTGCACATATAAGCCGCCTGTGGTTTTTGGAGGGGCAAAGATTTGATTCTCTTTTGTTTTCCATCTGAGGGTGTCCAATTAGATCTGCGAGTCAAACCACGAAAAGTCGGAAGGGAGAGCTTCTCATGTGAACATTCTCCAGGAAATTCCTTGTGGTGTAAAGCTGTGGGCTGTGAGTGCAGATGGAGTGACAAGTTTGGTATCATAAGTAACGATGCAAAATAATACAAAGCGAGGGCTACGATTTCTAGCCAATGCTATCGGCATGGCTCAAGGTATGCTAATGTCTGTTGGTCAGGCAGTCTGTTGGTCCTCCACTTTTGCCCAGACTGAACTCTTTCAATAACTGTTGGATGGACTGCAATCCAATTTTGGACATTCATGGACTACGTTTAGACTGCCAACCCAAATCTGTTTTTTTGGCATAGCCAGATTGCATCCAGATTGATTTTACGATGTGCAGACAGCAAAAAACTAAATGAAATGCTATTTTTGCAAATCGGATCCAAACCACATTTAAAGGTGGTTTGAAATGTGCATTTCAAAGCGTCTTTTGTCTTACTTGCAGTGCGACATGCAATGGCGACACTAAATCTAAAGGGATGAAGGCGGATCCACACAGTAGAGCAAAATCCAGGCTGTTACTCGACAGCTTGCTTGTTTGAAGAGCGAGATGACTGATCATGCCTCTGTGTTGGAAAACCGCGTCACTGGCGTAAAGAGTTACAGACACCGGGTCATTAGCATAGCAACCCGTGCAGATATGCTTGTGGTGTCTGGACTCAAAAATCAGATCTAATCATTTGCAAATAAGGATAACACAGTCTTTTGGATCGGATTTGAGAAACAAAATCTGATTTGCCTGCTGTCTGAACATAGCCTCAATCCCCAGAGGAGGACTCCTACTGACTTTGGTGATCCCTTGACTAGACTGTTATTAATTTATGCCATGACGATGAATCCAAACATTGGTGATTCCCTAATTAGGAATAGCACTGCCAGGCCAACATTTTCACTTAGCCAGTGAAGTACTTTCGCCAGATGGATTGGCACAAAACTTTGCATTGACATTACTGGTTCCAAGATGATGATGACTTTGGTGACCATCAAAATGTTCCTCTAGTGCCACTATGGGGTTGACACTTGTGGTTTTGAGTGAAATGTCTTGACAACTATCAAATAGAGTGCCATTAAATATAGACATGCTCCCTTCAGTATAGGTTATAATAACTGTGTTAAAGGTCCAATGAGTGTAATTTTTGGGGGGGATTTAGGAGAATCTATTGGCAGAAAATGTTATATTATATTCAAGTTCAATATATTGTTTAGGCATATAATCAACTGAAACTGCAATTCATTGTGTTCACATTACCTTAGAATGAGCCTTTAACATCCACACAGTCTGCTTTGTTGAAATGCCATGTTTATCCAGTTTAGTGGTTGAAACAAGAGATGGTGAGGAGTGGTTAACCTACTACGTCATTTTTGACTTCAGTCACAAGGAGAAATCAATTCATCCTCCTGACATTGACCGATCTGCAATGTGTTTTGCTCTGTGGGGATGTTTTCATGTAGCGCAAAAATCTCTTGACTAATGTAGATTATTAGCAACAACGTTCCCCACCCACCTCAGTTGTACTTGGTGTTTAATGATAAAATCCATTCTAAACATACTAAAACCCTAAACTAAAATGTTGGCTTGTCTAATTTGGCAGCCTGGTCAGTTCCAACTATGACACTTTACCTACCCCTCAGTTTTTTTTTATCAATTCTTCATCTACAATGTAAGGTTAGACATTAAAAAAAAAAGAGTGCTGGCAGGCAACTTGCATATTATGACTTTTGGAATGGTATTAACATCATGAAATGCCCATAGGGTTAGGAAAAGATCTAACATTGGGTCAAAATAACTAATGTAAGTTAGATAAGCAACATTACTTGTACAACGTACATAACGTCATTCAGGTATGTATGTGACATTAGTAACATACTTTACACTGTTCAAGAAAAAAAAATAAGAAACATTCTCGACCCTGGACTCCCGAGGGAAAGTCCTGTAAACGACCCAGCCGACCACCCTCTGACTTGGATTTTCTCGCATTTTATACTACTGTCCCAGAGGGTCGCTTGAAGAGGTGACGCTAAAGGGGTACCTATGGCGTCAAGGCTTCGGTATACTAACTTCCTGTCTAGTGGAAACCACATCTGTCCAAACAGGGAGATTTTGAATGTGATTTTTTGTGATAAACTAAAAGCACTGGGTGCTGCTTTGTGGGTTGTGAAAATTCTCATACTTGAGCTGAATAAACGATTTAAAAACCTTTATGGATTAGCTTGAAAATGGATTATCACAAAGCTGGAAACCGGGCTGTGCTCATGAAGAGGTAACTTTTAGAGATACGTTGTTCTCACAGGCCAGCACCACTACAAACATATGATAGTCTTTCAAGAGTATGATGCATTGCTGCAGATTCAACTACTCAACAATATGTAGATAAATTAAAATTAGCTCAACCATAAACTAATATAGTAGTAAAATAGTAGTAAGGTTAGGTAAGTGCAGTTTTGAATGCAGGACTTTAAGTGTGCCAGAGCATTTTCATAGTGTGGTATTCATATTTTTACTTAAGTAAAGGAACTAAATACTTGGTCCACCACTGTTAATTTGTGGTGAGATAAAGCCTTACAGCCAGTCCAGTTAAAGGTTTAAAACAGAGTTGCAAATGATCCACAGAACTTTCACAGTTTCCTCTGTAGCATAATGTCCTCCTACACTGCCCATCCATATTCTGAGAACGTTCCAAACTTTTGCTAGCGTCATTTGTTTGGCATTTGACTGGTGTTGAACATACTGACCATACAGATGGACAGAGCGGAAACGGATGGCGCTACAGAAGTTATGAAGTTTCAATCGATACTTGATACTTTTTCCCCTCTGACTTTTGTCGCTTCGAATTCATCATAACAGCCGTGATTTCAAGCTGCTGTCCTCCGTAAAGGAACAAGAGTCATCTTACAAGCTAACACTGGGAGACCGTTTGATATTCGAACAAAAAGCAAGCTTACGATTTTAATATGCTATAGGTGACTTGTTGCACAGTAAGTAGCACTGGGTAATCACTTTGTGGTCTGCATTCAAAATAAATATAAAATATCCCAGATCATATAAATGAATGAGGCATGTGTTTAGTCATGAACCTTTGACTCTCACTTACTCTGTCAGTTCCTTGTTTGTCTCAGTGGGTATCTAGCCTCAGATGAGCCATTAATAGATACTTTACACTAATTAACATTTACTGTGAACATTGTATGTCATGCAGTCGGCAGCCTTAGGCTAATTGTGCATTCAAGTTGAGAACTGAAAACATTTTTTTTTTCTAAATCTGGATCAAATATTGAATCCCATTATGAAGTCTGAATCCTGTTTAAAAGCATATTCAGTAGTAGATGTTGGCACGGTAGTTTCTTTTTCATTTCCAATATTTATCTTTTTTTTTAAGATTTGATAATAAGGAGTAAGTTCACCCAAAAACAGCCATAATCTGATAAAATAAAGTTGGATTTTGTTTTCTGGGGCCTTACAGCAAAACAATGTTGCAGAATTCTCCTGAACAACTGAAGTAAATGGGGTCTTGTTTTAAGGAATACTGGAACAACTGGAAAAGAAAGACATTAAATGGCTCCATACAGCTCGCCGAGCATATTCCAAGTCTCTCAAGCGGCCCCAAGATCCCAATTTGATTTGAAAAGACAATAATTACATTACAATATTTTGTGGAACACTGTGGAGATTTCGACTTAAAGGGGTGTAAATAACATATTTTCAAATCAGTATGAGATTTCTGAATTTCAGTCTTCGCTAACGCTCAACGACCCGTATGGAGTCCGTTTTTGCATTTTAAAACAAGACCCCATCTAGTCAGTTGTTTAGAAGAATGCTGCAACACTGTTTTGCTGTGACGCTCCAGAATTGTTTTGTGTACTATGAAATTTTCAACCGCCTTTCCATCATTGATGATAACTGATTATTTAGGTGAACTAAGTCCCTCATATAAAATCTTGAATTAAAAAAAAAAAGCATCTGTAACTTTTTTTTCATATGTTACATCCCAGTAACATTAGATTTGATTATTTTCAGAACGGGAAGACATCTAAACATTTAAACTGGGCCAGTTTTGTTGAGGTTAGATGGCACACAGAGGCACTGTTACGACTGCTTATCAGTGACTATATTCAAACTCGTGGTTAAGACCTGCTTTGCACTGAACTATAGCCATTGAAATACTGTTAAACATGAGCCACGCTGTATATAAAGCCAAATTCCGCCCCAAGCTCTAACCTGCATGACACTTTTAAACCTGAAAATCAATACCAGACTTACTGGGCTACTTTTTGGCTTAATAACTAGCTGAGTGAATGATTCATTTTTAATCTTTAACGTTTCACATTTTTGTGCGCATAATATCAACTGAGAAGACTGTTTAATCAAATTGGGATCAGATCCAAAATGTAACCAGCTATTAAAACATAGCCCAGGAATAGTTCCCAAGATGCACAGTGTTCTGTTCTCTCCTGTTAACTGTATCATCTGCTCTGATATGTATAGATTTTATTCATATGCCTACACTCTGAAGGGAAAAAAAAAACTTCAGAAATGGTACAGTGAAAGCTGTGAAACTGCTTTATAAAAGCCCCAATTGCCTTTAGGACATTGTTTACTGTGATTATGCATTCTTCAGAGCAGTGGGCGGTACTCAGCTGTGCCTCACATCACAGCACAACCGCACCTATAATCACAGAAAATAATGTTGACTCAAGCATTACCGCTAAACGGTATATATGTGTAGGTTGTTGAGAAATCTGCAGAGGAATGTATAAAGGGCATTATGGCATTTGCAGAAGTGGCTGCTTGCTGAAGAGGCAGGAACACGGCTACATGCTCTTTGGAAACACGCCGTCTATCAGAGGCTCTCGCTGGACTTGATGGCTGGGTCCTGCTGCAGGCCACTACAAACACGCAGCGCGCAGCACAGATGGTGAAATAAGGCACCAACGGCTGCAGTCAAAACACTGAATGTGTCATGATGACATTTGTGCCATAAGTTATGATTTTTTTTGCAGGCATCATTCCTGTCACTCCACATGAGACACACTTAGCTGTAATGGAACAGTAGTTCACACACACACACACACACACACGCGCGCATAAACAGACTCTTCATACATCGCCACATTAATATTTGTTGATTTCGGAATGCAGACTTGTGAATGACACAGAGCAGGATTCGCTGAATAATCCCCTTTCTGGTGCACAAAGGCATAACTTAAGCTGCTACAGTGAATACTAAGTCTCTCCAGCCTGGCATGCGTTGGTCTCTTTCACACTCGAGCAGTTCGACGCGTTGAGATTGGCCCCCGTCTCTTGACTCGACACAAACACATGTTTTGAGGAGGTACCACTGGATAGATACAGAGTGCTATCTATCAAAATGGAGCCGGCTGGAAGTCAAGTCTAATCGCGAGCTGCATCCCACTCGCTTATTTATGTCACACAGACCCATGCTGTGTATATACATACTAGAAAATGCACACAGTCCTTCTGTATAAGTGAAGATACAAAGCACTGGCCTGGAGCGGCTGTGCGTTTTTTCACTTCATCCAGACAGAACCTCGGCCATAATTTATCTCCGCTCCCAACACCAATCCTCCTATCACACAGAGGAGTATGCAGAAGGCCAAGACGACAATATAAATTGATGAAACAACAAAACCGTGCCCCCGTATAGTAAAGCATATCCCTCAGAAACACTGACTGGCCCCATTAATCGCCAAAGGCATAAGTGCAACGGAGAAGATAGTAATTTGAAAATGAATCAGCATTTTTTTGCTGATGACAGGTTGAAGCCCAAGGCTTTCAAAAATAAGCATTAATCCAGCCCCAGTACATCATTTCAGCAAAGAAAGATCTGTTGCGATTTAACAAACACCATCATTATACAAAAGGCTTGTGAGAAGGTCATTTACTAAATCAAAGGGAGAAGCAAGAGTGCAATGTGCAACATATTTGGATCCTCACATCTGCCAGATAATATTTGGTATTTTGCTTGGTACACGGTGTCCATATTTCTTTTGTCCATTAATCATTTACTGGCTCTTTTAAGTAACCTCGACTGGATTTTCTTGTCTTGAAAGTGTCACTCCGAAATCAAACTTGAAGCTTGGCTGAAGCAGCGCAGAACTGTGTTCTTGTGGTTGACCCGAATCCCAGAGGAGTATTGGAGGAAATTAATTATAAATCCCAGCTTGACTGAGAGGTTATTTGATATCTGATAATCGGCGGGGGGATAAAAGAAGTGCAGCTAAGTCTGCACAGGTGCGTGACTGCTCTTTTAAATGGTTCAATTTGTCGAACCTCCTTGGGAAGAACAGGCGCATATAGATTTCAAATGTGATGTTTGTGCATTATCTCCAGATGCACGAAAAAAAAAAAAAAGCAAGCCAGGCAAAGTAAAGTCACTAGAAATGCGTGTCAGAGGCGTAAGAACAAAAAATAGGTTGGAATAGCATGGCAAGCGCTTATTATATGTGAATAACCTCTTTTACGCAGCAGGTTGTGCGGAAACAAAAGCAGCAGTTTAGGGAGGAGGGAAAAAAAAAACCTGGATGGTTATATGAGTCATCCTTCACCCTGCTCCAAACCAGTGGTTGGCTGCACGTGTGTCATACATGAAAAGAACTCCATTCGCTCGAGTGCTTATTTCCCACAGTGAAGACTTCTGTCAGAGCTGTTCTGGTGAGCGGTCCTGGCATGGTTTACATCCAATCAGGCCCTTAGCAGGCAGGTAAATGCCAGAACCTACTACGGCTGGCAGGGCGATCACATTTCTGTCCTGGTGATGACTGAGGGATATTACAGAGGGGACAATAACCTGAGTTGTTTGATGAGCCTGGAAATCGTGTTTACCACACTCGCAGGGATGGCCAGCGGTTCTCAGCCGAGCAGAGCACTCCACTCCACCCAATGCTTCTGACCGCCTTTAACATTCTAGTGATGGAACTTCTTGTGGAAAAATTGCTCGCATTGCTCCAGTAACGCTTGAGGTTTTTTTTTTTTTT
>CAEMYA010000013.1:8783002-8797403 GCA_903131615.1 Diplodus sargus | reverse complement strand
AAAAAAGCAGAGCATTTCCTCAGTCTGCGTCCACAAATAAATCCACGTTCAACATGTAAAGGCCTCATCAACTCCTTCACGTTACACACACAGAAACATGGTCATGATGGGTGTGTTTGTGTGTCTGTGTGTGTCTACCAAGTGAAAGTCACAGATTAATGAGGAACGCTGTGGACTTACACATAAATGACATTATTTTTTTCGTCGTGCCTGTTTACGTGCCACCAGTTTTTTATTTTTTTTGCTGTCACAAGCAGCCAAAAGTAACCTAGGCAACAACCTCTGCCTGCGCGCAACCACCTCCGACAATGCTCACACGAAGGGAAAAACTTAATCCACTCCCTGCAAAGACAGGTTCCCGCTGTAGGTAAAGAGGCTGGGTGCCTCTAAGACCCACAGATAGACGAGAGAGAGCGCATTAACGTGATCTGAGACCAGCGGGGTGCCTTATTAGATGACATAATGGCGCACGAGTCCACTGTGTGACAGAGTGGCTCCTGGTCAACGAGGTCACACCGCTTCATGAGATTGAAGAAGACGCAGGCAGAGGGAGAGAGAGAGAGAGAGAGAGAGAGAGAGAAGGGGGGAGAGGGGAAAGATGAATAGAAATCAGTCACAATGGCGTTGTATCACATATTGTTTGATCTCTCATCCAACAATCAAATGAGAGCTGAGTGAGAGCCTGTGAACTACATGAAGGAAGTGATTACAGTTACAGATGTGTGATGGGAAAGTCGATCTGAATAAATCATTCGAGAAGCATGAGCAGATGCCTCCATGCTGGGCAGAGGGGGTCACCGAACGCTCTGAGGAGCGCGACAATGACGTGTTATTATTTCTGACAGACTATACGGTTACCAGATCTTAACCCGGCAGAATCAAATGCGGGAGATTTTGAAGTGAATTGCGAGACACCATCGAACAGTAACAAAAAAAAAGGAATTGTTGCTATTATTCTCACTATTTTCTCAGCATGGAATCTTGTGTCAGACAACAGAGAGAAAAAATGTCACCGTTTTTCCAGTCAGCGTCATCAAATTGCTTGTTTTGTCGATCCAGAACCAAACGATATTCAGTTGGATTCAGAGAACCGGCAACTATTCACAGCACAAGTAGTGAAATTCTAGCATTCCTTCTTAGAGTTGCAACATCTTTCAATTCCCTGATATGAAAAATATCTTTAAAGGAATGGATAAATCACGTTTTTTTACGGAATCACACAGTTGTTACTATTCCTGTTATCAATGCAATGACCTCAAACAGAATGAAAACAAAGATTTTTTTTATTTTTTTTATTTGAAGGAATGCTTTACTATACTCTTGACAGACAAGAAACTTCATATAAGCTTAGAATATTTATTCTCTAAATGATTACAGTGAGTTTTTATACTACGGTTTACCTTGAAACTGGTATATCCCTGCAACCCTATGCAGGACAAAAGCCTGTAGCCACAATAGCAGCTGTGCAAGTCTGTCACGGTCATACTAAAAAATAAACAGACAAACAAAAAGCTAACTAGCTCGATAAACCAAACCAGTCAGCCAGATTTTGGACCTGATGATGGCGCTCGATCAAAGACCATAAATGTCAGTCCATTGAACAGCTCCTGCAACGTTTGGCTCCAGACTACAAATGTCAAATGCTTCTAAAGGAACCAGGAATGGGTGTGAATAGAAATGTCTGTACCGATGTTTTTGCCAATGCATCTGGTATTTGTCAAGACATTTCACTTGGGAACTAAGTGGTAGACAAACCAACAGAGTAACATTGCCATCCATATGGCCTCATGTCCAGCGTGGCTGGAAATCCCTTAAAGGCAATGTTCACCCAAATTATCACACCCACATACTGATGGAAGGTCGGGTGACGTTGCATAGCCTGCGAAAGATTTCCAGAGCTTTGTAACGAAAACAACAAAAAGAAAACATAAAATGGCTCCATACAGCTCCAGCATGAACCAAGTCTCTGGAAAGCCCTGACGTCTCAAATTGATTTGTAAAGTCATAATTTATGCCCTTTTTTAATCCATCTCTTTGCAGTGGCTGCTAAGCTTAAAGCTTCAAGTACTCGCCCCATCTTGAGTGGTTGCAAGAGCAAAATATTGTATTGTGTGTATTGTCTTTTCAAATCAGTTTGGTTCTCTATAGGCTCCAAGATCACAAATTTAAGATGAAATCTTCACCGTAAATACTCGACTAAAAGCACCCCGTCTGAAGCGGGTGCCCAAGCTCAGCCGTGTGTCGAGGGTGTAAATGACGTCTTTTCAAATCCAATTCGTGATCTCAGGGCTTCCAGAGACTTGGATTGGCCATTTCATGTGTTTTGTTTTTTTGCTGGGTTGTTTCTTATATTTTAAAACATGTCCCCATCTGTTGTTGTCTCAGCTTGACGGGAAAGGCATTTTGAAAGAGTGGCGCACCACTGCTAAAGTACAGTTCAGAGTGTCGTAGTCTGTCTGTCCGTCCCTCTGTCTGTCTGTTCATACATCCAGAATCAATCATTGAATGTATGTACTCACTGTATGAAGACAAACTTTCAGTTTTGCAAAGTTTTATATATCTATGAATGAAAAGTGAGGACGATAATTAGACCTCACATTTTGATTTCTGGCTGATTCAAAGTCAGAGTCTGAAGCTTTCAACTGCCCACCTCTGTGTGTCCCGATTACAACAGAAAAAAAAAAAAAAAAAAGCTAACTGTGAACAGATTTGACATGACATGAGAAAATTAGCAATGAGAACTGATAAACCAGTGTCAGATATTGTATTACAGGCCAAATAAGATCAGCTTAAGTTTTCTTTTTCCTCAGTTGACATTCACCCGACTTCAGTATCTTGAAATGAAAAAATAAAAATGTAGGGCTTTTTCCACATCTGTGAAAGTCAGAACTTTCCTCATGCATAACTAAAAGGGTAGCTTGTCGAAACACAAGTAAATAGATGACATAGATTAAATATCATCCTGGTCTAATCATAATGCTCAATCAGTGGGCATCTCATCAGAGAGAGCTGGCATCGCCTTGCATGAACTCAAATCCAGGTGCACAAAACTGGACCTCGGCGGGTTTCACGTTACCTATATTGAAGCATAATTGGAATTCACTTTAATATCATTTTCCTGTGCTACACTAATATTAATGTGCACAGTTACATAACTGCAGGAGAGCTTCACATTCTCCCCTACAAACACTGGGAATGCATTTGATATATTTTCTGTTATCAGCATTTTATTCAGGCTTTGATGAAATATGAATTTTAATTCCTCGAGATCTCCTGAGCAGAAAAATTAAAAATAAAAGCGCACGGAACAAGGGGAGGGATGCACAGCGCTGTAAATGAAAGCCTCAGCAGATCTGCACAATCAAATCAATGTCAACCACATGCTGCTTCAACAATGTACTCCCTCATTACAATGTTATTCATGTAAGGACAATATAAATACACTGTGTGTCTCATTCAGCCCCATTCCAGTCCATACAACAACAATACTCAGTGTCAATGCCAAAGATTTCCAGCCCACAAATGACTTCTGGGCGGTAAATCAGCAAAGGCATCAAGCATATCTGACAGCTTGACAGCTTCTATTTCGCCTATTTTCGATGCAAAAAGCAAAGTTGGAAATGGTTTGGACCACACTTCCATTCCATTGCATTTTCTAAAGGATTCCATTAATTGTGCTTCCTTGGATTTCTGGTAATTAACTGCATCTTGATGTATATTCACGACACTTTTGACAAGATTGGTTCCAGCCTTTGAACGCGGGTCAGCAGACGTTTACTTTAAACCTTTCTCAGACAGACGAATGTGCCGAGAGCAGCTTGAATACTTGATCAAAATAGTCAAATAAAGTGCGTGACGCTGCGTCTACCTCCGCTTTTGCGAGATGGATTCGAACTCGGAAGCATTTTATCAAATGACGTGCATGTGATTAGCAAAAAGCATAATGTGTATCACTTGTTATCGTCTTCATTGAACATCAGAGAAAGAATATTGAACGTTTAAAAGCCCATCATGCTTCAGTCTTTTGGGAGGAAAATGTGCTTCTCACTGACTTATTTAGACACCCTGGCTTTAAAGCCTGTCAAACAAATTGAAGGACACCGATGGGAAATAGCTATGTAAAAGTGTTTAACAAATTATGGGCAGAGATGGCTTTAGTTGATTCTTTTTATCCCTCATTTTGGTCCACAGCCACTTTTCTGTCAAGATAGATTTGGCCTCTATGTTTCTTTCTCTCTGTGAGGCATCTCTTTTCCTTCTTCCTTCTTTTCTATCTTCTTCCATCAGCCTATTGGGATCGTTGGATTGGCTGCTGTGGTAGCACATGTCCCAGACTGCTTTCTGGGACAAACTTCAAGAAGCCGGCCTGGAAAAAAAAAGATGGAAGGGAAAATATGGTGGAGAGAGAGCGAGAGGGGAGGAGAAGAGAGAGGATCCTCTAGCACTACAGAGCCTCTTCAATTATTCAAATGGCCGCTGTCCCTCTGCACTTGTTCTCTCTGCTTGGTTTGAATATTAAAATGGCCGCCCCCAAAGAGACAGATATCCAGAAGATGAAGCCCACGCAGAGAGCAAAGGCTGAGCGCACTTGACTTCTTGCATCCCCACCACAGCAGTTGATGAACGGGAGACTATCTATGCGACTGACTGCATGACTTTGAAGAGGAAGGTATTCCTGTCACGTTTGGCCTAAATTCCATGAAAGACAGGCTGAGGGACTGTGTGGTTAGCATCAAGCGAGCATGCTACCTGTGTCTCGGCAGACAGGAAATGCCCACTTCTCTGACAAGTGCACATTGAAGGAATGACAGAGGTCCTGATCCTTTCCTGGGGGCAGCGGCTGGTCACCTTAGTCTGATTAGATGTGCTCATTTGGGTTGAAGTTTGAAGCTCATGAGAGGTTGTGATCACTTACGTTCAATAAATAGCTTCGGTTTGGTTGGAGTTTGGTCAGAGCTGTAAAACATCTTTAAGTAAAGTGCACAATTTCCTGTAACAAGATAGAATGAATTCAATGCTTATGATCCGTCTCCAGGTAAGTGCGGCTGAGGCAAGTGATGGAGGAGGTATTCAGATATTCTACTCCAGTAAAAGTGGCCATAGAAAAATGTAGAAACACTCTGTAGTGAAGCAGTAAAAGTCCTGAATCAGCCCATTCGCCAGGATAAAATGTTGGCAGTTAACATTTCTGCAAACCACTGATAAGTAGTCATAGGCTATGTACTGTGACATTTCTACACAATGTGTCACATCAAGTTCACGTTACATTTTTTTGACCTGACTGTCATATCGTAAGTTGGAGGGAATGGTGGGTGCGTTTAAGTTGGGAAGGCTGCCAAGCCAGTGACTGCATTTGAAACTGTGTTGCAACATTTGTAAGTGTGACACCATTGGATCTTTTTTAAGGACCTTAAGGAGACCTTAGACCATTTCCAACTGTGTTGGTGGTGACAAATCTGAGTGTTTGTAACAAGTCCTCGGGACTTCTTCAGATGTGTTTGTGGTTGCTAAAACAGATATTTTAAGCCAAAACATGATCTTTTCCTTACCCTCGCCAACTTTTTTTGTTCCTAAGCCAAACCGCATCATAAGCACAGCGTTGTCACAAGATAAAATGTCAAATCCACACCTAAAGAAATGTAAAGTTGCTTGTCAGTGCACTCTTAACTACCTTTGTGTTATCATATCTTATCTTGAGTAGTATATTTATATCTGTTAAATTAATGTAATGAACTATAAACTATAGTTTCTCCATAAACTGTGTAATGTAAAGGTATGATTTAGAATAAAATAAAAATACTACAGAACAAGTAACATAAAAAGATCCATATTAAGTAGTAACAAGTACAGCACTTGGGTAGGCAGTTACATTCCCCCCTGTGAAGAAGTGACCTTGCACTGCCATTCAGTACAAATATAATGGACCTCAGACTTTATTATTTACATAAATTGAATAGATTAAATTAAAAAAATGTCATTGAGATACTAAATGTGAGTATTGAAAGCAAATAATGAAGAAGAAAGTGTCTGAGGAAGGTGTTGGGAACAAACATTTCAGTACAGCCTGGAAAAGCCTCCCTTGACCAACATTCATCAAAGAGATATTCCCTTATTTGGTGTTTTGATGATGAAGGTGAAAGCGCTGCCGAATGCAGGGGTCAGACTACATGTTATCAGCCTGGTGCAAGCCCAACCTGTATGTTGCCAGGAACAAAAATGGCCATCAGGCCAGACAGTTGATGGTCTGTTAAGTCTTTTGTGGACGACAATCAGCACAGCATCTGGGATGCCTCCTGAAGTTTGGACAGAAAGACAAACGTGACAATCAATTTTGGCTTCCCGGACGAAGTATTACATTTTCAATGACATGTTCTGTTTTGTATACTATAATTAATGTTGATGCTGCGAAGTAGAATTGTGAAGAATCTCAGCATCTTTATCTCCACCATAGAGGTTATGTTCTTACCCATGCCCATTTATTGGTTGGTTGGTTTGTCAGCAGAATAACATGAAAAACTTCTGTGAAGCTTGTTCGGAGGATAGTCTCGGTCGAGAAGCAACCCCTTGACTTGTGGCGCAGATCTGATTAAAGAAACAGATCTGTGAATTTTGGTCTCACTTACTTTTAACATTTCAAGATGGTGCATTTTTCGACATTTCCATTCATTTCTAAATCATGGATCTTGATGGAAAAAAAATCTAGTATATTTTGGCTACTGGTATCTATGAGTGTGAACAAATGGGGACTGTTGGGCCTTGGCGGAGGTATGCAGTCTACTGATCTATTTTATTTCTTTTTTAGGCTTTTCCAAACACTGGAGAGCTAGTGTCACGCACATGTTTCAAACACCACTCTTTCTTTACGTTCTTGCTACCAGAGGTCGGACCCCAGCACCTTACGAGGTTGACACTGAGCTGAGGCCAAACAGGCTGTCATGTGAATTGCAATCCGAGAGGGGTCATGACAAACAACGATCTGGCTCACAGATGATAGATTCATTTTTATAGTTTGATGTCTGGCAGTTAGAAGAATTCAACAGTCCGATTTGACTGCTGTCGGAACATCTGCTACGAGCTGGAGAGGGCTTATTTTAACATGAGTAGAGTAGCTCTTTACATGTTGGGACTAAATTGTAGTCTTGACTGAGATTGCTGTTATATAAAACAGAACTTCACTCTATCCCATTTTGTCGACATCGTATAGGATGGGTTGTCTCATTTGAATTCACTCCATGCTTATTTTCATTGTGAGAAGCCACATTGTTTCACATCAGTTGATTAAAAGTTGCGAGTTCTGGCCACACAGGAATGCCGATTAAACATGTTGTTAGGCTTAACAAAACAAACAAGATCAATTCAAATATTGTGTTTATATAGTAACCAAGTGTTACTGTGGAAACACAGTATTTTGATGTTAAATTACAATAAGATACTGTGATAATGTAAATGATTATTGTAAATTTACAGCAATTTATAGTAATACTACAGCAATGTAGCATGTTTTTACATCAGCCCAACCACAGAATTACTGTAAAACTGCAATATTTTACTGTCAAATTAACGTGTATTGCTGTACCCCCATTGATCATCTTTATTGTAACTTCACAATACATTTTAAAACAACATCTTCAAACATGGACCATTTTCTCATCAAGCCATTCAGTGTCCCTGAAATTTGTGTAGTATTCGCATATATCGCCACTCATTTATTCAGGTCACCTGTCTCTAAATTAAGACAAAGACAACAGGAGAGAAGTAAAATGTACACCTTACCACCTTTAATTGTGCATGTGGCTCAATAGAAACGCCCCCCAGAGAGACCCCAAGGCATTTTATTTTTACTTTGTATATTTATTTTTTTTGAGTTCATTTTATTTTGTTAGTATTCAGTGATCACAGTGAGTGGCGTAGGAGGATGAACCTTAATGGACCGTGTTTCCTCTCATTACAGCAGTTCCAGATAATTGAAGTGGCATTTCTGTGTATGCATATTACACTAAAGCCCCTTTGTGGATTAAAGAAAAAAAAAATAACTCAGCTGGCGAAATGGCTGTGAAGGCAGAAAATGTTTCCACTCTGAAGTAAATGGAAAGGTGCCAGTTTAAGATGGCCCTGGGGGCAACAAGACCACTTCCTGTTCTTAAAGCAACGCCAAACAATGTGGAGAGAGGGTTTAAAAATAGTTGTAGCAAAATAAAAATCGTTTTGATATTTTTCTGTGTTTCACTTGTATCAAAAAAAGGCAATCTGGAGATAGTGTGCAGTCTACAAGTACATGATAATTGTCTTAACTATTCTCCTGCAGTACTCTAAGTCTTATATCTTTCATGGCATATAAAGGCTCCAGAATTATCTGTATGTAGGTCAAAGAGAAATATCTATTCACAGTCTTTGTGCGACAAGACTTCCTTATTGACTTTTTGACCTTCGTATGCTTGGCCACAAAAGCCTCATTTCTTAAAAGCCTCTGTGAGTGATGAGGAAAAAAAACTGCTGATAATTTCTTTTATGCACTGAATTATTTTGCAGCAAAGATAAGCAGAAACCAGAATAAAAATATCTTTGGATATGAAGACTTACCCATCTTATTATTTTATATTGTCACTCTTCCTACTTCGTACTGCAACCGCAATGCATGAAATAAAGCTCTGTCTTATCTATGTTCTCTGTTCCATAGGTATTTTGAATTAATGATGTTTTAAATGAGGAGTTAATCACTGGCAACATTTTGGCTATTGACATTGATGTGTAATGCATGTGGCATTATCTGCAGATACGGTGAGACTTCTTCCTGGTGTGTGCTTTACTAGGAGCCGCATGCCCATTCTGCAAACTTCTGTTTTTTGGTTGGCACATTTTGTAAAAGAAAGCACCGAAACGGAAAACGTAACATTGTAGCCCTTCTCATAGGTATTAGGCAAGTATTGTTTCAGGTGGAGAGGAAGAATGCAGAATTATTCAAAGCTGCCTCCACTTCTATGCATTGCCAATATGGATATGTTGGCACGTAGTCAAATAAGCTCCGTGTTCCCATCATTGTTGAACACCGCTGTCCAACAGGCCTTGTTTCTCCGGAATACATTATTTTGATTAATTACACCAGGTACCTATTGAATTTGAATGACCTCCAAAAGAGTGCACCAAGTCGTGGTCATGTGGCTTCTTGTGCGGGCCCAGATTTCTATAAAGCATCATAATGAGCCTTATTAGCATAAACATGAAGATGGAGAGTGGCTTCTAAAATGGGCTGGGGTGTTATATCTGTTATTGGGTAACTTCCTCGACAGTTTTACCGCATCACGAGAACCTACAGTACTGCTCAGAGAGACTAAATGCAAAACGGCGATTAATGCAAATGCTTTAGGGGTTGAGGAGTGCACAGGGACAGTAGTTAAGGGAAATTTAGTGTGTCCTGTTATTCTTATTTTGCCATAAATGCCGTAGCGTGTCACGATAAAGCAAACTAGAATCCACTGAGTTATGGCACTTCCCTGTGTGTTCAGACCGCACAGCGACGGATATGAAAGTCAGCTCATTACATGCACGCTGTCATATTTGATCTGTCGGGTGCCATCCTCAGCCTGACGCATAAAACAACTTCAAACTGAGAAATGCTCCCCAGGGTGAAAATGATTAGGATGAGTGATGCATTGATGGATTTGAAAACCTTCTGATAGAAGATAGGTATGTAGAGAGGTGGAGGAGACATACTCAGCCGTCCCCAACAAAACCATGTCCACATACAGTTGGTCGACTCTAAAAGCAGCTTGATAAGACCGATATTTCCACCCTGGAGACCACTGTTTGTGTTGACGATAGTAGCGTAAATAACCAAATATACAATTTATATGATATAATGTTATTTTTTGTGAAACGTTAGGTTGGTGTGTGGCAACCAAAATAGATATTTCAAGCCAAACCTTGTTGTTTTCCTTACCCTGACCTAGTTTTTTTTTTTTGTGCCTAAACCCAACCAGAACATAAGCACAGTGTTGTGACAGGAGAGAAATAGAAGACTGAACCTAAACAAACAGAACTTTTTAAGATAAACAAACATTCAGTTTAAAATGATCTGCTTGCTGTGGACAGTAGACAGGCCATTAGAGGTAGCCATGTTGCACGGTCGGGCTGTCTTTGTGACAGCAGGGCCAAAATACCACAAGAAAAAATAAATAAGTAATGTACTGAATTTGATCCAAACCACAATATTTTCCTTAACCTAACCAATGTATTAATGCGTAAACCTCTATTAGCTTTGTTGCCTACATTTATACCAAAGTGTGCCTGCTGCTTGTACAGTGCAATGCAACGGACATGCCATTTTGGGAACACTGATCTGGATTCAATCTGTTTAGTCCTTTACGTGAAAGGATGTGTTTAAGTTCTTTAAAAGTCATGCATTTGAATCTTGAATTTTAGCACTTTATACACTTAAATTAGAAAATGTAAATGTACCCATCATGCTAAATGGCATATTGGGAAATAAAGTTGATTATTGGGTATAAATATTGTTGCATTAATGTGTTTATCACTTCATTGTTGAAGCTGATAAAGGTAGTCTAACTATTAGTTTATCATCTATTTGATGATTATATTTAAATTATTAAACCTAATCTGCAAAGAAGTTGTCAAATACAGTAAATATACTACACGAAAAGTACAATATTTGCCAAGTGAAGACGAAGCATCAAGTAGCAGAATATAAGAAATATTAAGCATAAGTCCCTCAAATGCTATTACAGTGCACTAGTTGAATACGTCAGATACATTTTATCACTCTATATATGATTTTAGTGTGGTAAGTCTGATTTATTTCAATTCAGGGTTTGGAAAAATTCTAATATTCTGTATCGCCCCAAGTGTGAGACGGAAATTATCCCCATCCACAATAATGGCAGGCAGACGAACGCATGTACTATCCACAGTAAAGATGGAGCTGCAGGTTATGATACTGATGCTTCTCCTGCAGTGGCAGTTCAATGACTCTCTTCATCAGTATGGACAGTGGGTGTCATAAATGACCAAAGCAGTGACCTTCCATTTGTCAGATTGCCTCTCACAACCTGAGCCAGTCTTCTGCAACACTGATCTCTAAGTACTGATATTTGAATCTTATCTTTCAGCAGAAGTCTGACTGTCTGCCAGACATTTTCATAGCCAAAATCAATGTTTAGTGAAAAAAATAGATAAATCTGGTACTGGTGAGTGCTCTAGTTGTCTTGATCATAAAATTGTCACCTTAACAAGACCATTTTCTCTCTCCTTCAATCCTATAAAATGGAGTGATGGACCGCAGATATGATCAGGCGGTTGCATTAATCAATACACAGGACCTGGTGTTACAGTCTTTTGTGCCATAATCCAGGCTGAGCAGCCATACAGGAGCCTAATTCAGATGTCAGAAGAAGGATATACTCACCAACAAATGGTGACTGTGGCATAAATCTGTGTGACAATCACACAGGGCAGCACAATTCATTATGTAACCAACTAATCTAACTGCTCCATTCACCAGCTGACCAACTTGATTAATAGAGGTTATGGCTCCTGGGTTACTCGATTCCTTCTAAATCAGTATTTTTTCTCTGTCGGTGGGTAGGTGAGGTTTGTGGAATGACTAAAGACCACCTGGAGGCCTCTCCACAAATCAATACCAACCTCATGGTCGACGTTATCTCCTAAGGAGGGGAGTTAAGATTGATTGTCGTTAAGCACTTTACAGGATGGAAAGAGGATGAGGACGGATCATAAAACGCCCACGCACCACCTACCCATCTCTCTCAGCTGCAACAGAGTGCAGCCAATCGATAAGAGCAGGATCAGCAAAACTAAATAAATAAATAACCAGGAAACGGATAAATATCTAAATAAACAGGGAAGCGATAGTAAATTGCGCCAGAAATTGATCAAATCTGTGGCAAGAAAATGACAAAATGTAATTTTTCAGACACACTGTGAGCAATAAATGTTTCAAATGCCATCATGTTCATTCTAAGTAAACTCTGTAAGATTGATTCGGCACTTTTTTTTAGTTTATGTAACCAGTGGAGTCTGTGTTGTGCAAGACACAGAGGTTGGAGCCCCGTATTCATGTCTATTCCTGACATGAAAAGAAGAAATGGCAGATCTTCAATTTAAATAACCCTCGAGCTCCAAATTGATAAAGGCAAAGAGGGGGTGTTGGCTTAGCGCACTCTAGAGGTAACAAAAATATGCACAAAGGATTATTAGAAAGCATGGGGTGAATTATGACATCATATTACTGAGGGGAGAGGAGGTTTAATGTGCACCGAGGACCACCATATCACTTTTAGCAGTGAATAGTTATGTCAACGCATTATTTAAAAGATAGTACCTTTACTATGTGAAGAACAGCATTACCACTGTCGTGGACAAATATCAGGGTATTTCTTTAAGGCCCCATCCCTAATTACCACCTGACCTCATCCTCAACATTATCATATGCAACATCTGATACATAATATACAACAAAGCGAACATCTTTGGAAATCTGCATGCTACATACTACAGTTTTTTGTGTCCATACTGTTATGCTAAAGAGGGCTCCAGGTGATGCAAACCCTTTCAATCCAGCCTTGAACTTCCCGTTTTTTTGGGGGGGACTTGATAAAACCAACGCTCTTAAACTGATTATCAACCTATTTCCAGTGTTAAAAAAACAGTTGTTGTTAGCAGAGCTTCGAGGGCTCTGGGCTATACCATCGTTTGCTTGTAATGAATTGCAACAAACTTGAGCATCAGTCCATTGATTACTTGGTATGAAACCGCACTCATTTTATTACTTGCATTTTATTACTTGCATTTTATTAGCGCACACTTGTACTTATGAGCGTCGGAGTCAACAACGCTCACATTCACGTTCATTAGCAAACGGTTCTGTTCAGTTCACCGTCCGCCAAATATATGAGCGTGTTCAATGAGCGCTCTCTTTGGGCTTTGGCATTACCGAGAATGCTTCTTCATTTAGTGTATGTAAAACTATATATTACCCTGAATTTGCATACCCATAACTAAAAAGGATTTCCTATTAATTCCCTTTATTTCACCCCGTCACGCCTCAGTTGTGATTATGTGGTTGAAATGATTCACACCGGTAAAATAAGGGTTATTCACATCGCCATACACAGTACGGAACTTAGGTACCCGAAGAGTCAGCACCAGGCCATTACTCTTGCCGTTTACATCCCTGATAAACATGTGTGTACACTGGTAATTACTTTAGGGCTGCAGAGGTCGTCTCTCAGTCATTATCCCGTCTCATATTCAAATGTTGTCTTCTAAGAGAGTCAGCCGGATTTTGTCTTTGGCTGCGTGTAAGTCATTTATTAGTACACAGACTCTAATTCCACATCAGGGATGATTTATTAAGCAATGTTAATGTTTTAAACACACTTTGCACTTTCACATTTCTTGTATTTAACCAGTGAATTTTGTCTCAAGAGCCCTTAAAAACTTAAGTGGGACTGATTCACAGCCATGTCACAGCCTGCAAAGAATGTCCCTCTCCCCTACCATTATATATTAGGCTAAGTAGCACCAGTTAAAACCTATGGTGATGAAAAAACTTGACTCTACGTGTTCTTGTCCTTGACTTGGACACAGACAAATGTGTTGCGTGTAGAGATTAAATGAGGTTTAGCTGTATTTGTGACGTTTCTCTTCTGTAGCCCCTACTGTTGAAGGCATACTGTCTTGTTGATGAGGAAAAACCTGTAGGTTTGACAGCATTTCTTCAGATGTGATGAGATGCCCATGATGTTAAATGTGGATCACTGCAATTTTGTGTTCCTGGTAATTATCAAGTAATTATTCCAGCTAAATGTCCAGACAGTAGAGGCTGTGGTCAGCAGATGCACTGCTATTTAGAGACCGTTCTCGCCAGAAAGATAACAGCATCGGTTGTTTTTTTCAAACTCCTATTCCTGTCTTTACACTTTCCAGAAAATCTCCTTCTTACAGTCAAGAGAGTAATGACTGTCCTCTCTAAGTAGCGTAGGTGGAAGTGGTGAGTATAATCGCAGGAGGAGGAGGTTGACTTTGACACAGAAAACCGTGGTTCATATCCCATCTCTTACCAGCAGTCAACATCTGTCTCTTTAAACCACAGCAGTCTTTTCTGAGCCTTAACCAAGTCATGTTTTGTTGCCTCAACCTCACCGCGCTTTAACCTTGAAATTCAAATATCGGAAGGCTGTCACATGAAAAAAAAAAAAAAATGTGAATTCTGGTTTCCCAGTGAGAACAACAACCAAAGTCGCAGTTTGATGTTGTTGTGAAGCAGTGTGGGATCATGCGAGTTATTGTCTTCGTTGTTAATAAATTTTTTTTTTAAAAACACTAAACTAACAATGAAATCTGTCCGACATGACTCGGGCAGAAA
>CAEMYA010000013.1:8748845-8782271 GCA_903131615.1 Diplodus sargus | reverse complement strand
TGAGCCTTAACCAAGTCATGTTTTGGTGCCTCAACCTCACCGCGCTTTAACCTTGAAATTCAAATATCGGAAGGCTGTCACATGAAAAAAAAAAAAAATGTGAAGTCTGGTTTCCCAGTGAGAACAACAACCAAAGTCGCAGTTTGATGTTGTTGTGAAGCAGTGTGGGATCATGCGAGTTATTGTCTTCGTTGTTAATAAAACATTTTAAAAAAAACACTAAACTGACAATGAAATCTGTCCGACATGACTCGGGCAGAAATGTTTCCAGACTAATCAAGTTTCCACTGATGTTTAGTCATGTTGGCTGACTTCCTTCCTCGCTTTCTGATGTATCATCTGGTGTTTCCCTGGAAGTTAAAGCGACGGATGACCCAATGAAGTCGACCGTTGGTACCTTGAGTTAAACTGCAGATTTCTGTGTGTTTGAACATTGTTGGAAACATTTCGGATAATGTAAGCACTCCACTCAACAAAAGATATAGCAGTGGTCTAGTAATTTTTTTTTTTGCAGAGATGATACATCTCATATCTGTAAACTAGCAATAGACAAGTGTTTTTTTTTTTAAAACCTATCAATATGAAGTAAATGTTTATGGCACAATCCGACACAGATTGGTTCCTCTGTTTCACTTTGCTCTTTTGTCTGCCACCGGGCACAGAATCTGCTAGGGAAATAAAGGGTGAGCTTTCCAGTCAGGCTGGCAGCCTCACATCATTTCTATCTGCCTTCGCGTCTCCATTGAAGACTAAATGAATAAATCATCTCATATTTTGTGCTTTGTTGCTTGGCATCGCTGCTCCAAGGAAAAGCGAAAGCGATCCGGTTTGCTTTGGGCCAGTGGCGCTAAAACGCTAGTGGGGCTCAACTTGTCCGTTTCCTTTTTAAGTCTAGGGAGTTATTGGACATTTGAATTCATACAAGTGTATGAATTAGATAGAGGTGAAACAGACAGTGAAGTTTTGTTTTTCAGCCTTGTGTTAAGTTACCTTTTAAGGAAAATATGTTGTTTTATTTTGTGATGTTAAAACTCTTAAAAACACGGCAGTTTGTTCTTGGACTGAGGCAACACGTCACCGTGGTTTCCATCCAATGTGACAGTTGCAACATGCATACGATGCAGTATGAGGGAGAAGTCTTGTGCTCTTCCTACCCACTGGTGTCTCTCAGGATTTTAGTCTTTTCAAAGTCTCCCAAAAAATGAAAATAAAATCATCATCAAAGTTAAGGAACACTTGCAGGAGAGTGACACTTTTGCACACGTAGCTCATACATAATGTTTCATCATTTATTTTATTTTTTGCTATGTCATCATGTAAATTAGTTCAAGGGCATCACGAAGTGACTCATCCACATAAATACAGAGCACATGTACAGTGATTAAACATCCCTCTTCACCTCTCGCTGGAGTTACACGGAGTCATATTCTGGCATTATATTTTGCATTAAGGACCCTTTTTGTGGAATCTGCTAGTTTCAGAAAAAACGAGGAGTAAAGCCAACACATTAAATATGAAACATTCCTTGACAGGAGCGCCGTCTCCGAAACAGTGAAAGAACTTTGTGATGCACATTTCCCTAAAAAGCCAAATCTGAACACGGTGGCTTACTGTACAAAGCCAGAACAGTGTGCATCTCGTGGCTTCTTAAGCAAGAGAAACTGGAAGAGCTGTCAGCTGCAGAAGAAATAATTAAGGATAGTTAAAAAGTAGGAAATGATTCATGACATTTCATCTCATAAAAGTGTGTCTGAGTTTGACAGTGCTGAGGACATTAAAGTACAAAAGCTTTAAATACCAAAAAGTCCCAAAATATAGGCTGTTACCACTTCTCTGATCCAAAGAGAAAAGATCCAAATTGCTTTTGACAGTCATTGGCCTAAACTCAACTAAATTAAACTGTACTGCTCTCCATCTAGGCTAAACACTTCCTGAGATGATTTCATGACAGATTACAGTCAAATAACTGGGATGCAGATCTCACGGTGACTCACTATTTTTAACTTTTTTTTTTTTATTCTCATGCCGGAAGGAACATTTTAATACGCTAACACATAGTTTTCCTTCGTAATAGCAGCGGCTCTTTGAAAAGGGTTGCATCCACTGGAACACCGGCTTTGAGGTGACACTCCCAGAACAAGAGTGAAGATGGAGCCAAGTGCGCCTCACATCTGTCTGCATTTGTTCATAAAAAGTGGTCAGGATAAGGACAACACTGCGGCCCACCAGCCAGACAGTGCTCAGTGGTAATGTTGTAGGTGTAAATGGAGTCATGCTCTGTTGAAAGAGTGAGGCTTGTGTGCGCGATCCCCTCATCCATCATATTTGAGGGTGTATGTGTCTGTCTATGTGGGAAAAGAGAGACGGAGGATGCTCTCCAGCCGGGCCCAGGAGATGGGCTGAAGGGAGGATGACAGATGACGGATGAGGTGCCGTCATGGTTTCCTAAGAGCTCAGTAAGACCTGTCTTCTGGCGGCACGTCTAAATTATTACCTCAGCTTTGCAGGCGTTTGTAGCGCTCAGCCCAGACTTGAGTTATTCCGGCGAGGCTGCAGACCTTTAGGCTTCGTGAGCTCATGAATTTGTTTTTTGTCATTCGCCCTCTGTGGGAAATAAGATACTCATCTGCATACCTCTTGCTGTTTATTCTTGAGATATATAGTGTCTGTAGTCAGAGCCCCTCACGTCAAAGCAGAGCTGGTCAGTCGCACCGTCGGGAAGCCAGATGCTCTACTCGGCTTCCTCTTCGCCAGCGAGGTGCAATTTAATCTCAGATCTGAAAGCCATCTATTTTTTATCCCCCCCTCCCCTCACTGGTGTGGAATATGTAAGCGTGTATGTTTCATGATTCAACAGTCCTTTGCCACGTAGCATCACAATGACGGACTTACGTATGAAGAATTCATATGTTAAACACGTTTCAGTGCAAGTTTACATGTTCCCGGAGCAGCTGGTCTCAAGCGATCACTGCTATTATAAAATACTTGACTTAAAAAAGCCCTAATGATGAATCCTGCCGCACACTCATTAATTCAAGAGTTTAAAAAACATGCCAGGAGTGTGATCTGCTCCCCGCGGACAGGAAGAAGATCACACTCCAGATCTCGCTGTGAGCTTGGATAGTGAGGGCCCCCGTCCCTCTGTGTTTCGACTGTGGCCCTAGAAAGCATAACTGGCAGGGAGGCTCAGAGAAATGTGAAGTAGACACATGTCTCTGCCAGACACCGTGGGTGCTTCAGCATGCCAAGTTGGTGTGGAAGAAAGTAGGGCAAACAATGCGATCCAAAATACAACAAAGTGGACATTTTCTTTTGAGCCGAAATTACACAAATACAATGTGTCGACAAGATTTGCATATATTTGCAAATAGAATAGCGTACCGAGGAGTCATTGTTGTAGCAAGTGCAGCTTCCCCGCAGTCCCTTGGCACATTTGTGGTTTTGCAAGCTACAAACAATCTCATAACACACTCGCAAAACTGCAAATGTCAGCCATAATCTGAGGGTGACAGTGTTTTGATTGGGGATGTCGAACCTTTGAGCAAGTGAGACGTTTCTAATACTGGACATGAGCAGGTCGTTTCACACGGAGAGAGGGAGAAGATGCGAATAGTCGATGCATGCATTGATACATTCTACGGTATCTGTGAATCTGTGAAATCGCCTATGTGTAAGAAATAGAGCCTCCACTTTTACTGTTTTATTAAAGGTGTAATAGAGAGATGTCCAAACCCCCCCACACTATTTTGTGCTGGACCTCTGCTCTGCCCGGCTGTCTTAGTCATCCCTATTGTGAAAACGAAGACAAGATAATGAAGATACAGAAATGAAAATGTCTCTGTTGACTCAAAGCGTGTTTGTGTTTTACAATGTTGCCAGATTTTTCCCCACCCTAACAATTATCAGCCCACTTGCCAGAATAAATGTTAGCCAAGTGCAAAACGCATGCTTCTTTATGTTTGTTATGGTTCAATTTTCAGTTTCTCTCTCGTCATAACTCTGGGCTTATGTTTTGCTTAGGTTTAGGCACCAACACCACTTGGTTAAGGTGAAGGAAACTTCATGGTTTGGCTTAAAATACTTAGTTTGGTTGCCACAAATACGTCTGGATACGGTCCGACTTCCTGTAAAAAAAGGTCCGGTTTAAGTTGCAGTCAACAAACGTTTTGGTTTGGCTTGATCATCAGAGAACACACGTTCCTCCATCCCCTCTGAGCTCTGGGATGTTTCACAAAATGCCCCCGTCTCTTTTCCCAAACCGATCAAACTCAATTAGCCGTTCATTACTTGTTGTTGTTGCACTCGGACCTGAAGAAGATCCATAGTGAGACTGCAATGATCCGCTGCTTTCAGGTCTTCAGCCAGTCAGCAAATTGTGCAAAAAATGCCCATCACACTCCCTTGGCGCCCAGTGAAACATCTTTTAATTGTTTGTTTTGTCCTACAAACAGTTCAAAGCCTGAAGCCGTTCAATTTAAAATAGTACTCGACAGAGAAAAGCAGCAAATCCTCACATCAGAGGGGCTTACAAATGATTACAAGCCGCATCAATTAACTGTTAACACATTGACAAATAATAAAGTTGGTGGGTGTGTTTGCACCATGAAGGAACACATTTCTGCCTCTTTAGCAGCCGAATGTGTTCTCCGGCTAGCTGCTACCTTTGAATGCTTTTGTTTGGCGCTCGGCAGGCGGCTTACAGTTACATTGTCAGAGCTCTTTCCACTGACAGAAGTTGCCTGCTGCTGGTGGAAATGGGGTTAGTAAAAGTGGTAAAGCAAAAGAGTAAAGCAAAACAACAAAGGTTAGTACAGCTTTGAACAACTCACTGACCGGGAAAACCATTGGCAAATCTGTCGACTGGCTGGCCGATCAACTACTCTGTTCAGCACTTCGACTGGCTATAAATGAGTAGCTGTGGGATGTGCTTGACAGCGTCCACCATAAACCAAAAATCATCTATCACCATGGTTACCAGTGTATGTCTCGTTTGCCCAGCTGTTGTGCTATATTGTGTGCAGCGTCTCTGTAAATGCATAACATCAACAAACCAAAAGGGATGTCACGTTCTGCTCCGGCCCCCACTTACTGGTTTGACAAATCCTCATTATGAAACAACAGCTTGCAAAGAAAAAAAAAGACAAAAAAACAGATGATTGTCAAAATTAATACTCAGACCTCAATGTGGACAACAAAGTACACAAATTATGATCATATTTTGGATTTTCTGGTCTCTGACTGAGGCAGACAACGGAGTTTTATCTCTGACAATTTATGTAAATCAAGTATAAAACGATTATCTGATGATGATGATGAAGTTTGATAATACCAAAGAATTGAAGGCTCACTTTTGCCTAATTTGCCTCATGATGCCTCTCTGCTGAGGCCACAGCGCTATGGCAACAGCACTGTGGAGTTTAGTTTCAGCTCAGTTGTGAGACCTAAAAAAACAGCAGAAGATTCACTGCAAAAGAACCTCTTCTTCTATGTATCACTGAAATACCGTGATAATGTTCTAATGTTCTAATGTCTCTTTTCGGCCTGTTTCACAGTTTTCCAGTGTATTTACATTCATAAATGAAAAGACGCAACCAATTTTTGATAAATGCATTCATTATGATTGAAAGATGAGGATATCTCTGATTTAAAGACTTCCACTTATGTTAGTTATTATTTTTTAAAATCCAATTTAATCGCTTGACTGAGTGGAAAGACTAAGTGTTGTAGTAAATCAGTATTAATAACACTTCAGAAGCATCAATTAGCAACAACAAGGCACCAGCAGAGGGCATCAAAAAGTCATCATGTTCCCAGCCAACTATTTATAGGGCGCCTCCAACAGTTACATTTAACAAGAACACAAAGGATGCAGTGGAGACTTTCAGAAAAAAAACGTGGGGAGCTGAGGGGCAGCCACATGCTCATGGGCTCTAAATGTGACAGCTAAGCTGAACTAACATATTGCTGTCATGTTGTGCTACAGAACAGCAGTAAAGCTGTCGGCTCGCTCAAACCAAGAAGTATACCAGCTGGACAGCACTGGCTGCCTCGAAAGGTCCGACTTCAGACGCAATTACAGTCTGCTTTCCATAGACTGAGGGGAGGAGTACTGAGCCCTAGGCTTGCATACTTGCAAACCTTTCAGGTTTAATGCTAGTTAGGTATAAAGTAATAATGTAGTCATCCAATCATTTCACCAGAGAAACAACAACCTCCATTTCTCCGAGGTATGATAAACATGGTTCTGCTTCGCTAATAAAATATCTCTAAAACAATGTATCAGCCGACATCTACTTGGCACTCAGTTCATCTAATCCAGATGTGGAAGTAACCAGATTAGAGACGAGTGTGCCAGCTCTCCACTGGATGTATCCAATCATGTTATGTATGAAACGCACTGAAGGAATAAGAAATATTTCGAGTGTGATAGCAGAGAGGTTCAGCGGCAGCCGTATAGGCACTCTGTCTTGTGGCTCTTCTTGAAGCATGGACGTGTGCCAAGAAGGAACTAAGTCCCTTGCAAATCCATTCACTGGGAATGGTTGTCATCCCTCCAATCCATTCAAATTTGATTTGGCAAAAAGTACTTTGCATGACAGAACCTTGTGCTCCAATTGGGGGAGGTGATGAGGGGGAGGTGAATGACGCACATGCCCGGGAAGCTAAATGAGTCAGGGGGAGGAATCCCAGGGCTCATACAATACACTCGGTTAATAAATCTAACACCTCATTTTGAAGTGGCAGTTTATGCAGCTAAGATATATCCAAATAGATTTACACCACAGTAGATACATTGCTGGTGCCTCAAAGGAAGACAGGTAAGGGCTCACACTCTCCAGGTTTTTGACACGTTTCTGGCTGCAGTTTGTATAATTTCCCTTTAGTGAAATTAATTTAATTACTGGTTCATATGCCTACTATTTTTTCCAATAAATTGATTTTGTTACAATGAATGTCACCATTTTCAAGGGGAAGTCTTCAAATTGTTGTTTGTTTTCCAACCAAAAGTCCAAAGTATATTTAATTTAATTTAATTTAAATGAGAATAGCAGCTAATGTGAACAATTAAGAACATGGAACAAGATAAGTTTGGATTTCTTCCTGTATCAATCACTTCATTTCATATCCACCAACCACTCAGCTAAGCACTTTAAAGCTGCTTTCATCAACATTCTTTATAAATATAGACCACCCACGCAGGATTATCACCAACCTCTCCTCAGCTCAACAGAGCATTTCAGAAACTTTCAGTCCTTTTTATTTTATCTTATAACGACTGAGTAGTTTGATAGCCGGTGTCTCCCAAACCGACATAAATCACCATTCCCAAAACAACTTGACCAACAACAAGCATAGTGGACTTTTGCCTTACGCTCTCAGTTTGGTTAGGTTAAGGAAAACATTGTGGTTTGGCTTAAAATAAGTCGGTCGTATGTAACTTAATTAGTAAGTGAAAACAACTCACTGTTGACTTTGGGTTTCACACTGTACGAGAACAGCGGCCTCCTATGTAAAAGTCCTGTGCATGTTTGATCCAACCATCCATTCCCGACCTTCTCCCTGTTTAGACTTTTTCACTCTTTATACTGCTTTGCCTGACTTCCTTGTTTGCAGCCATAATAAGTACCACAACCACTAGAGGTCACAATCTAACAAGAAACACAAATATGGGTCTTAACAAGTTGCTCCCAAGGGGAACCTATATAGTTTTTTTCTGATGAGGACAAGCTGGTAAATCTTCTGTTTCGGTTCATTCTCACTGCTCTCATCACTGTCAGTTTTAAGATGTAACAGGCAGCTGCTGTCAGTTAAGGAGCTGCAAAAAAAAAGTATATGCTCCCTGCCCCGTACCATGGACTACACCAACGGCAATCCGCCTCCATCGCCACAGGAGTATAATGATGCAGAGAGGTTGATAAGAGGCCAGGTGGATAATTGATGTGGTTACTAAATGGCTAATTTACATTCGAAATGAATTGCACTAGAGGGCAAAGTTACTGACTAGATGGTGAACATAGTGGAGTGCTCAGCAGATAAAGAGCTAGATTTCATTCTGTGGAGTTGGTGGAGACCAAAACAGAGTTGAAAAGACTCAATATTGGAATAACATTCATTATATTTCCACGAAACATGACTCCAGATGGTTAATAATGTTCTACGTCTGGTTTATGTGCAGAAAAGCAACTGCGTTCACAGAATCATCTTCACAGTTATATGTCAGTGTTTTGCTTCAGTTCGTTTTTTCTACTCCCTAATGCATAAAAAACAGAAAGTGCTGGTTTTAAACCAAATATGCTTTATTGCGTGGTGGAACAGCACCTCTTACCTTACCTTTTCCTTGTATGTTTGCAGTTGTGCATTCTCAGTCATAGATACTGCAGTTAAATCTCGGGGCAACACTTGTAAATTGGTCAGAATTTATCGCTTTTTGATGCTAACAGGGACAACAGAGAGAAACACTGTGACTGTGTTACTTGAATCCACAAGTGACTGCCATCTATATAATGTGATTATGTGCACAAACATACTGTGTAACCCCCCCACACACACACACACACGCATACAAAGTGACTCTCTTCGATGTACTGAAGCTATATTACATAATATTCCAGTCTGGAGGCTCTAACATCCTTCCTTTTTCAAATCAATATCAATTAATCAACTCCGACCGTGACATTCTGTTTGTGTTTTCTAACGAAACATAAAAAAGGCTCCGAAAAAGTATTTGGTCTTTAGTTTGACTTGGAAAACAAGACAAGAGTCGAAAGGAGTATTTGAATAATGCATCACTTGTCTTTTACTGTGCGATGCAATGTGTATTTACTGAGCATGCTGATGAGCACATCAGTAGTGAGATAGGCTATCTACAGCCAGGTTCCCATGTGGTTTTAAATGTGAATGAAGCCACGAATACAAATTAGTGTTTTAATTTCAAGTTTAATGTAGAATGTCTTAGTTAAAGTTTGATAAAAGAAATCTCATGTTTTATGTATCGCTGGATAAATTATAGTGGCTGGTTATTATGGGGTGTTAGCAATGGTTACTGCTCTCCACTCTAAAATAAGTAAAAATGGATTGAACAATCATTGGCAGATTATTACATGATCAACATGTAATTTCCGCTACTAGGGGTGTCTCAATCAAAACAAAAGAAAACACACATATATATAGTATAAATACATAATAGCATGGGATCATGGGAGTTGTGTTATTCATTGTTAATCAACCATCACTTCTCATGAAAATCTAATGTTACTTAGGCAGAACTGTTCATGAATGTTTTAAACTTTGTTGTTGTGTTGTGTTTTGTTACGCTCGCCAACTTCCTTCCTCACCTGCTGACTCTCTGCTGAAAGTTATGTCAGCAGGTGACCAAATGAAATGCACCATAACAATGCACAAAAGTGCACATTTTCAGTTTCAACACTGCTGGAAATGTTCAGGATAACAACAAAGGTCAAATTCTTAGACATTTTCAATAGACATGTTTTAATGCAGAAATGTTATAAATTACAGTATCTTTGAATGATCTTTTAATGAACATACAAGGACATGATAAACACGATTAAACTGTTTTGTTTGCATTTTATGTCATGGCCATAAGCATACATTATCGGGCGGGAGGAAGCTTTGTTTCACATGGCTTGTGACTAATTGTTTGTGTTAAAACAAACTGCATTACTGGGTCTTACACTGTTTTTCTTACACTCATTTGATTTATGTGCAGTAGGGCAGCCAGTCACAATATCAGATTTCCACGGCATTATTATCATGGCCAAAAGAATCGCTCTCAGCTGTCGCCTCGTTTTACATGACTTTGTGAAGTGGAACAACCAGCTAGCAACTTACTTCATTTTCTTCCTTTTATTTTCTCTGACTTATCTCAGGTGGCAACAGATTTTAAGGTGCATTGCTGCCAACTCCTATGACAAAGCGGGTATGTAAAGAAACTGGAATCATTTAAAAGCCGTATTATTTATATAATATTATTATAAGTATATTAACATTAAAACAGTGTTTATTTGTTTTTCTACCACAATTATGGTCAATATCGGTATATTGCCACACCCCTAATATACGGTAATGAGTTTTCTTTACTGTAGTTGTGTTTATTATTATCATCCTTATCAAATTGCATCACTCATAATATCATTATTATTATTATTAGCAGTAGTAGTAGTAATATACTACGTAAATATACAACATAATCCTTAATTTGCATCATCTGTCAATTGTCGAATTGTCTGTCGATTAAGGTTAAAACTATTTAAAACAGCACCCACCTTGAATTGTATTGTTTGCTTTCCTTTTGGTTTGCCATAGTTTATGGAAATATTTCAGAACACAAAAAAAAAGACTTAAAATCTGCATGTATCATAATTCAACCTAATACCATCTAAATGTCAGAAGGGTTACAGACGTCATTAGCACATTTATGACTGCAGTCCCGACTGTACTTACATGGAACATGAAGGATGTGAGCGGATGCATTACATGAATTTATGATCATAATCCATTTAATCTTTGTCAGGTTTGGCGTATTTTTTCACTGTGTCTCAGCATATTCAAGGACAATTCAACATCATAACTTTGCCTATAGGGGCTCTTGATGAAGTGACTGAAACAGGCCAATATATGGGCCTGTCAGATTATGTTCAGCACCAGATAATTTAATCCAGGCTTTTACCGAACATCAACATTTCATGAGATTAACACATTGCTTCACTGATATGCTTACAGAGAACAGTGTCTGGCAGCATCACTATTTAGTGGCGATGGGTATTGCAGACTTGTCCTTTCAGCCTGCAGACTGGAGATTCAGTATGACAATCATTTCCTGTTCTGAAGTCTACAAGATCAACATAATTTATGACTTTGGGTCGTCTAGGGCCTGGTTGTCACTTGGAAATTAGAATTTGGAGGAATTATTATCAATCAATGATACGTCTGGCTCATAGTCTGTGCCACATGTCCTCTCTCCTGTATGTTGAGTCAGTTCTGATTTTGCTCTTAAATAAAAAGAGATATCTCACATGTAATTAAAATTAAAAGAGCAATGTATGGCTATACATTTGCACATAAAAGGTAATGTAAAAAGGGATTATTTATTTATGATCTTTGTGATGTCATATCCATCCGTTTGAGGATCTCTTCAGAGCCCTGGGGAAATGGCCTCTGCTGAGAAGGAAACCAAAGCTAGCGTCAACGCTGTGTTCTTTAAACCAAAGCTATAATGAACACCACATGTTTGAAGTCAGGCACATCTTCTCAAAGATGACTAAGCTCAAATATAAAATTAAAACTACTGTATAAATGCACCCGATGTGGTATTCTTAAATAGGTGCGTATTGTTCATTGATCATCTCACCAGTTTTACTGAAGCTTTACTTTTGAGCTCCTCTTCATGTAAAATGTATGAAAAATTCATGCCACTCCACTAACGCTAGATTCATGACAGGACATTGTATATCCACCCTGACTCTACAACCTGATACAATGCAGACTTGCTGAAACACTGTAAATGTATCATACCTTCTTTTCCTGCATGACTATAAAACAACTGAATTTCCATCAAATTTGTTGTGGTTAATGATGGCCCCTGGAGGAGAAATCTCAAAATTTGCATGCATTTTCCTTGCAAATACATCAAGTGTGCATGCAAAGTCCCCCCTAACCTCATTGTAGATTCCATGGCAGGTTGCCATTGAATTTGCTGCAAACATTTATAATGCTAAGAGGATATATGCTTTTGATAATAGTGATAGTTACTCTTTCATCTAAATAATACTAAGAGCATCACTGGCCGACTAACTTTTGAGCAAAAGAAGAACAAATACAGCTAAAAATACAACACAAGTATAATACATGCATGTATACATCTCAGCGAATGGTCCCTTCTACCCAATCTTACACATGACATAATGGGTTTTACCAATCTAACATTTAAGAGTTTAACTGACACTAGCCATTGTCTGCTGAGTTTGTTTATTGTATTTTTTAAATCCCCCAAAACAATGACACCTTTTTGAAATGTATGAAAAAAAAACAAAAAAAAAAACACAATTTATTTCCAGCGATCATTAACAGCCACACAGCAGAGACTGATTACTTGCCCTTTTCTTCTGTTTTGAGATATGCAGCTACCTTGCGGACTACATCAATATTTTTCAGGCATTGCTCACTTTGGCACACCATCTAATAAATACAGTAAATAAACAAACAAACCGAAATGAAGAACAGAACAAGCCTTGTCACATTATATATGAGCAAGAGACGAGAGCGACGCCAGCCACAATCTGATCATCCTCCTGCCATCTGGCAAAAGGTACACAAGTATCCGCTGCCGTACCACTGGGCTACAGAGCAACTTCTTTCCTCAGGCTGTGAGACTCCTGAACTCATCCTGAACACTCCACTGTCTAAAATAGATGTAGCAGGACTCAAGGACACAATCAATACTTTGTTTATGAAACACCTGTTTAAAAAATGATGATATATTTTCCTTGTACATTGTGTAACCCAGTCGCCAGACTAAATTTCAGCTAGTACGTTTCCTTGCGTTTTGATACAAGTTTCTGTTTATTTATGTACAATTTTCTATTTCTATCTTGTCACAACACTGTGCGTGTGCTCTGCCTAGGTTTAGGCACAGACACAATTTAGTTAGGCTTAGGAAAACTTCATGGTTTGGCTTACAATACCTGTTTTGGTCGCCACACACACAAAGACTTGATCAACAGTTGCCTGTTTGGCAGCCTTGTAAGTAATAACAATGTAATCACATTGCCACCACCACCATTGCCTCCACACCCTGATGTGACCAACTACTAGTAAGCATATTCAACAATGTGAATGTGATATGCCACGCCTGGTACAAACGTCCTCCCTGGGCATATCTTTGGTTTGTAGAAATGTTAACTGCTAACATTATATCCTGTCAACTGGGCTGACATACAACAATGCTGAGGACTTTTCATATATTATCACTTTGAGAACACGGTTAATCATCTGTTGATGAAGGTTCACAGCCACCAAGGTCATTGTAGTTGTAAGTATTATATCATAGGCGACTGGACTGGATCTTTCTTGAAGATGTCGGAACTGAAGAAGCCTTTTGGATGAGAGGCGAAACATCTTCCAGAAACTGAAACAAGACCAGTTGCCTACGATACAGCACGTAAAACAGTGAGTCATTATGGAATGAAACCTGCCTGGACGGTTGATTCAGCAGGAAGCATGCATTGGAATGTATTTGATTTACTGTTGATTTTGCATTTGCAATTACCATATTTATTTATTTATCAGCCCTGCTCGTGGCATAGCTCTAGGGATGGCAGTGTCAGCTAGTCAGTGAGCCTAACACTCAGGTCCAGAGTGAAAAATCTCAGAAAACTCTTTAAATCTGAAATTGAATTTGGTACATTTATTATTTATACCTACCATAAAATCTGGTTTATAAAGTGTCCACAAAAATGAAAACTGAAGACTTCTTAGGCTTGATGTTCTGCACAATTGTACAATAAAACGGCTTCTGAACTTTGAGAGAAAAATACTCTTTAAAGTCTGTTTTATGAAGCATTATTTTATATTGATGCAGTTTAAAAATTAACTATTCACCAGGAACTTTAGGTCGTTTTGACCGCTGACTTGAAACTGCATACTCTATCTACAGTTTGGACAGAAAAAATTGTATTTGTGGGTGCAGACAGAGGTTTTCTAGAGTAGTGGATTGAGGTCTTTTTACATCTCTATCAGCAAAGTCAGAGCAGGCAAGAAAACAAAGTGAGGCCTGGGTGAAAGGATTAAGGGAAGAAGAGGGCCCAGAGCAAAGAGCTGCTGCCGGTCTGATAAGTTTGCTGAGGAGGCTGATTCATATTGGAATTTGGCAGACCTCAAACCATTATTGCTTGCAGAGGACATGAGAAAAAGTCAGTAGATGATTCTTTTTTGAAACTGTGTCTAGAAACCAGTAGAAACTGTGGTGAGAATCCTTTTGTTCGTGTGACTCACATCAGCTGCAGCCATTTGATTAATATGTCTTACTAAGCTTATTTAGTCAGCTAACTACATTAGATTATGCGGCATGCGGCTCAGTTAATTAAACCTGAGAGAGAGGCTCAAGTCAACCTGAATCAGCATCAGCTCTTTAACTAAGGACCTCATTTTGTTTTGATTTGTTACCTGGTGGCAAACATAAATAATCCACCTTAATTCCCTCCACAGAAAACGTATCTTTGTCAGTAATTAGTGCAATTGGAAATTAATAAGTGCTTGGTGTGTGCTAAATTACAATAAATGTTTCTCAGACAACACAACCGTGATCATTTATTCATATCTGATCAAAAATAACACGTAAATTAAGTGGGTTTTATCACTGTTGACCCTAAGCAGGTCCTGTCGTTTTCTAATAAAAAAATAACTAGGGGGCAACATTTGATGAGAACTAACTGCTGCTAACTGTAGCTGCTTGTTAGTTAGTTATTTAGTTAGTTAGTTAGTTAGTTGGCTCAGCTAGCTGTGCAAGTAGCAATCCAAAATCTAAGCTGGGCGCAGCTAAGGAGTGCTGATGCTAACACCGCTAGCACGGTAGCTTTGGGGCTGGACAGATTGGGACAAGCTGGTTAGCATGCTAACTACAGTATTCTTAGAAGTCTATTCGATATAATATATAGACCACATAACTTCATTACTATTATTTTGTTCTCATTCTGTGAATCATTTCTTATTCATTTTTGGATTCTTTCAACTAAAAATCTTACATATTGCATTTTTGAATAGAGCTGCAACAATGAATCGATTAGTTGATTGAAAAATGTATTGCAGACTATTGATTGATCATTTCATACTCAATCACTCAAACTGTGTCCAGCTTCTCAATGTAAGCATTTGCTGCTTTTCTTTGTCATTATAGTAGTTAATGACAATTAAAAGAGGTCACTTTGAGCTCTGGGGAATTGTGATGAAGCCCTACACTCTAAAACAGAGATAGATCTAGATTGCTCTGAAGAGTAACCCGTGTTCTTGACCTATATCTTAACTACCTACCTATACTCTATCCAGACGTCAACACAAACTTAAAACGAAATCACATTGAAGTCATGTTTTTAGTTACCTGACAAATGTAGGTTCAACACTGACTGTTCTCTGAGCTGAGTTTTGGTTCACTAGTTGATATGGTTTTCCGTTTGCTGCTTTCAGTTAAGCACTAAGTGAGCACTTGGCTTGTCAGAGCATGCCTACTCGAAACTGAATGCTCGTGTTTTAATAAGGGGGGTTATGCTGGTTTAAATGGTGAAAGTGTCCTGGCTCTACTTTCCAACAGGCATGCAGACAACTGAACTGACAACGTGGATGGTTGAAAACCCGTTTCTCTCTTCTAGGCCTCCACAACGTGGATTTTTTTTTCAGATGGTTACCGTGGAAAGACAAAACCACGTCTGTTTTGGTGAGTTTAATTTCCTTTCAGTCCATTTTGACTGAAGTGTTAATTAGGCAATTGCGCTCTGTACTTTGTTAGTTCATTTTGTCTTATTATAAGACTAAGTTGGGTACACGCTGCTCTTTCATCTCCCAGTTGAAACCACTGTCACCTCTTGTGGAACAAAGTGGTATTAGTAGACAAGATGGGCCAGAGCCAGCTGGTTGGAAATGCTAACCTCAGTACATAGAAGCCTTTGACATATTGCAAACACTGCTGTTTCTTCTCACTCATGTTAAAGGTCCCATATCATACTGTTTTTCATCAATTTCACACAGCTGTCAGAGGTCCAACAACACTGTATTCAATATGCATTACTCCAAACCGATCCGTGGTCCTGAATTGCAGCTGTCTAAAAGTCATTCAAGTAGCTCTTCTGAGAGCAGCCTGTTTCTGTGCCTGCACCTTTAAATGTTAATGAGCTCTGTCTGTCAACGCCTACTCGCATGCTATGTCACTCTCAAGACAATGCCTCTTACACTAGCGGTAGCATGCACTAATGTTATGGTTGATGTATATATGTATCGCGGCTCCCAGAATAGGACCCAGAGGGAGAGGCTCCTGAAGAAATACAGACTCTGCGGCTGCTGCAGGACGCTTCAGAACCGTTAGTGTGTCTGAATAATGTTAGTTTGTTCTATGTGCTGTTACAGTTACTGCCATGTAGCTAATGGCTAACAGCTAGCGAAAGCTGTGTTTGTCTCCAACACAGTGTCCAAACAATTTCCCCCCGGGGATTAATAAAGTATTCTGAATCTGAATCTGAAACTCTTGGACACTGTTCGCGTCATCTTTGTCTCCAGTCTGCACGTTTCCAGACTTTTTACTGTGACAACCAAGCTCCGTCGTAATATTATTAACATTAAACTCGCTTCAAATGCCATTGCATAGCAGACCGAAGCGGAGCTAACTGGTTAGCCAATTTCCAGCTGACTTCCCCATACTCGTAGGCAACTGTAAATACAATCAAACTGTGGTCACTCTTACCTGTGGCTCAGGTGCAGTTGCTGGGTCCGGTATGGTTGGGACTGATCCCTTTATGAGGGTCAGTGTCGAGGCAAAGCCAGCTTTGTACTGACCCTCGTTACTGAAGGAGTCCGATGTGAAGCGGTTAGCACACACATACAAGCTAACACGAACTGCAGCCGGCACGTTGTTGTCAAAAATGAAACACAACCACTGTCTCTTCTGTTGTTCTGTAGCTGGGTCAGAATATAGGCACTGATGTTGATTTATACAACCAACAACAGAGCTATTTGCACGTCTAACTCTGAGCGATGACATTGCGAAACACTGCTATCTTACCACTGGACATACCGAACTTCACCTCGGGGATGGACGCCCCCCTCTCGGATATCTGCTATCACCGCGCAGAGGAGGCCTGTCTATGTAAATGACTCCTTTTGTTACGTAACGAAAGGAGCTGAATCTGAACAGCCTGTAGGAGCGCCGTTTTACCAGTGGCTGGGCTGCAGAGACCATGCAGGAATCGCTTGTTTTGGCAGGCTCAGGGAGGACCAGCTTATATATAGAGAGACCAGAGAAAATGTGTTTTTCATAATATGGGACCTTTTATGTTTTAAACAAAGATTCTGGCCATATCTAAAAGATTGGCCCCTTTAAAGTGGCAATCCACGATTTCAAGGAGCCAACAATGAAATCGTATGTCCCCTGGTGACTCAGTGAGTTAAAGAACAAACAGTACCATGTCACTATGCTCTTGTTTCAATTCCGCCACTTGCATCAATCCGGCTCCTCTGTTTCCATATTTTCAGTTACTCTCTTGCTGGATCTATCTAACAAAGGCAAAATGCCAAATAAGAACACAATGTCAGAAAGGAGAGGTATAAGAATGTCAAAATGTAGAAGTGGTCTTTTAAATGTCAACCCTGAGATACATTAGTGAGCCTCAAGAGTTTTTTTTTGGTAGGATGTGTGACTGGGAGCTGAGTGGCTGACACACATAAACTTGCACTACTTCAGTCTGAATGTCAATAATATTAATATATATCACCATTTGGCCTGTCACGGGGCTTTTACTGAAGCTAAAAATCATAAACACATTTACACTTTAATCAATATCATAAAAAATATGGCGCAGCAATGAGTGTTCCCTTTCTCCTGAGACATGGGTGCCAAACACATTAATACAACTTGAAGATAATTTATGGGTTGAGGGGCGCCACTACAGCATTTGAACGGTTATACATCCCTCAACTGAGTGAAAAGGCTGGGGAAAATATCATTTTCTGCAATGCTTATAATGAGATGCCCTGCACAGCGACTGATAATGTGTTCCAAAAAACACTGCTAATGGCTGCAGTGATGAAGGAAAAGAGGATCAAAAACTGATGTGATTTCTTGTCTTACCCAGGCAGCATGCTGTGTGTACCATTTAAAGTTTTATGAACAAACAAATTAAAGTAAGCTTTCTGAGGCAGTTCAAACAGAAATGATAAAAAGAGCTGAAGATGAGGGGAGGTATCCCGGAGCTTCTGTCATGGAAGCAAGGGTTTGCTCTTACTATTATAACAAGGGATTGTGTGCATGGGTTCGACAATCACTACAGATGGAAAAGCATAAGGAAATAAGTGCCGGTTTGACTTTTTGGGCGAGGTGCTTGTTACGGCCCTGCATGTGTGGGTATGAGGTGTATTTCTGTTGGTCTCCCTCTCCTGCTTAGTTGTTCTCCGGCTCGGGATCACGCTCCTCCTTCGTCTCCGGTTCCAGTGGCAGTTTTCGATTAGTGCGACTCCGCTTGTGCAGGCGCGCCAATCCGAAGTCAGCAATCAGGGACTGAGTTGTTAAATGGTTTGCCAGCTTGCCAGTCGTGGGGGCTGATCCCTATGACCAGTTCGCCTCGCTAGATTTGGGCTTGATTCTGTATTGTTGATTGTGGTTTGTGTCAGAATACTGGGCCAGGGTTAGTACCTTTAGTACTGAGATCACACATATTAGTTGGTTAGTCTCAACAGCGTTAGGGGTGCTGCTCCTTTTGTATTTTCTGTTTCATCACCATCACCGGACAAGGTAGGTTTATTTTTATTGTTTTCCTTAGCTCCTTTTTCGTTATATTTATTTGTTGATTTGAGCAGCATCCACCGGCATTTTTCCCTGTTCCAGCATCCTGTTTTGTATTCTCATTTGGTTTAAACTTTGGCACATAAATTATTTATATTTCAACCAAAACATCTGGTTTTATGTTGCTTCCTTTTCCCTAGCGAGCTGGGTAACAGTCCTTGATACTGATATGGTTTTTGGAACATGATTCCTTTTCCACTGACTTATATACACATGGTTATAATACATGGACATTGGCTTAACCATACACCACACCTTCTGCTGTCATTTTTCAAGTCCTCATCACGAACCCCAGAAAAAGGGTGATGTTTACCAGTGGTGAAAGTAAAGAGGGCACAGTATGTATGTGGAAGGTTGACCTTTTAACTTAGAAAATCCTGAAAGTGCTAAAATGAATTAAGATGTTTTTTTGTTTTTTTGGTGTGTATCCATTCAGAACTCATGCACTAACACTTTCTTATTCCCTCTCAACACACTGAATACAAAATAAAATGATATCACTAGTACAGGCAATATTCATATATATTATATTGACATATATTTTTTTTCTTTTTTCTCCATAATCTGGCAACCCCTGGTAATTAATTTGTGTAATTATTTTGGGTCTTGACCCCCAGCCAATGGCCTACATGGCCTTCAGTGGAAGACAAGGGTTTATATAGATGTGTCACCCCTAGCTGCACTGCTAACTGATGCTAACTAGCTACTGACAGCGACAGCTATCAGTTCCATTAGCAACAAGTAAAGCTATCCACAGGGACATTTTGTAAATCAGGAGCTGTAGCTGTCATATTTCATAGGACTCCTTTGAGCTTTTCTGTGTTTCTTTGAAGTGACCAACTGTACACTGTACTTTTGAGCTCTTTCAGTCAGCCACTAGGTATTTTTTGGAAAGTTGTCTGTGCTCCTATTCCAGTGCAGCCGATCCACCACCGAGCCCCCATATCATGCAAGCCTTCTTTGTCTTCATATTCCATTCTTAATGTGTCTGTTGCTGAACTGTCTGGCTGGCTGCCTATAAATATTAATATAAATCCATGATGGCATGAATATTGGAATATATAATATACATATTATTTTGGTTTCAGCTGCCAGGACATAATGCGACTGAGACAATGCTGAATACTTCAGTAATTGTTTTTTTTTCGTCATTTTTCAGCTTTTTACGCGTCATTGCTCGGTAAAAAAACACTGACAGGCATCACTTTAATAACAGCTAGACAAGGATCTAAGATGCCTTTGCGGACAATGACACTCTGGCATTGTGAGCATCACAAAGTCCTTTTTATGTTATAGTGGTGCTGCTGTTCAATTTTTGCAAGAGTTTACCCGAATTCCTCATTAATCATAAGTTGGGGAAACTTGGCAGTGTTAGCACTATACAAAAGAATATTTCTTTGTTGTTGTTGTATTTTTTTTTTATTTCTTGCATTCTTTTTTTCTTTCCTTTTTCAAACAAGCCTGCAGCATATTTGACAGTGCTCTGTTTTGAGCAAGTACAGTGCTGGAAGCAATGGGATGGTGGCAGCAGAGGGAGCTTGTTAAAAGAACAACAACTCTGGCTTTCATGAGAAATGAGTATGCAGAGAAGTCATGCTGTGCAAGGATCTACGAGCATTGTGCAATGCCCGCACCAAATGCACTCGCCGGGTGCAGGGGTGGGGGGGATTGAGATGGAAGATGTCCATGGACACAGCAAGGGTTCCTTTAACACAACACAGGGTTATTTTCACTGACAGGTGTTTGACAAGATGACCACAGTCATTTATGTGTGTGCCATTCCACAAGTATGTGTATTATACTTGTTGTCTGAGGCCAAAATATGGCTCCAAAAATTCAGAAATTATTTTTTCACTTACACAGAACATCTGACATCAGTCTCCGTGCCTTGAATTAAAAAGAAAAAGCATACAAAAGAAATGCTTCTCAAAGTGGAGACTGGTTAACATCTCAAATCTTTGTTTTTTAGTCTAAGTTTATTTTAGCTAAGGGAAAACCCAAAAAAGTACTCACGGTTTATATTAAATCTATATTTATTGACTGGTGTAAAGGCAGTTAATCACCATTACAGACCCATTTAAATTCATAGCATGCTCATGCCATGTACAATAAAAAACGTGATTCCAGTGCAGTCAAACCTGAATAGGAAAGCTTTTGAACCTGTGGACGATGATCTGAAAGCTCCTCATTCATGCGCCGTCCCACAGTGCTTTGCAGCGTACCTCCGGGTGCTTCCGGATCACAGGCATTCAATCTCCTTCAACCCTGAATCTGCCCCCACCATCAAATTTCATCAAATTTGAAGCAGGCCAGCGTGAAAGGCAAATGATTACAATCTGCTCTCCTGATTGAACTCCACTGGCCTCTCTGCAACAAATGGCTCTTTTAAAAAAGCACCAGTGAATGTCAAACTATTCCCTTTTCTTCCATTGGGAGGGCTGAAGGGTCCAGTCCACTCTGCTTCATCTGGACAGCCATGTCGAACAGGTAGTCATAGCATTCACACCTACAAAATGCAGCAGGATTTTAATTGTTAGAGGAGTAAAACAGTGTAAGTGTAAATAATCTAAATCCTTTTTTCCATATGCCTGCAGTACAAATATGGGTTCTTGGTCATGAACTAGATCAAAGAGGTTAATAATGCCAGCAGGTAAATAACTCACATGGTCTTTGCCTTTTCCCAGGACTCCCCCCAGACATAGACACCATGTCGGCGGACGAGGACAGCGCACGAATCTGGGTATTCCTCCATTGCCCGAGCCATCCGGTCTTTCAAGTCCCTCTCCTCTGGTGTATTTTCAATAATAGGCACGACCAGGGTGTCATCATAACTGGATAAGTGCAGGGAACAAAACAACAGATTACACCCAGGCTGTTAAAGGCTGAACATGTGAGACTTTGACCATTAATATAGCAGCAAACAACTATTTGCCGTGTAAAGCATCATGTTATTTTGCCAACTGGGCCATGCGAGAGCATGTGAGTGGTTTGGGGAAAGACAGTTGGGTTGATGCACAAACCGTCGATACCTGTCAACCTGGGAATGAGACTCAACAATCCACTATCTTTTTCAGAAATCATTTATTGTAGGTTTAACTATTTAGGGCTTGTACATTTTTCATCAGACCTCTGTCAGATCGAGGCTGGGTAGACAGAAACATGCCTGTTCCAAAAACTTGACACTGTCGTTTGCAGCAAAGTCACTCTGATTGTGAGGCAATCAAATCAAAGCAACACAATGACTGAATGAGGCATGTGGCTCAGGAGGTAGCTCAGGTCGGTCCCTGATCGCAGGGCCGGTGGTTTGATCTTCATCTCCTTCAGAAAAACCCGAATTGCTCCTGATGGTCAGGCCAGCGTCCTTCCTGGTAGCTCGCTGCCATCAGTGAGAGTGTGCTTAAATGAATGTGTGACTAAAATGTGTTAGTCACTCTGGATAAAATCCCTAAATTAATCTCAAATGCAAGGATTTGCTCTTTTTCTCTGTTGTATATCATTAAAAGTTGAATGTCTTGAGGTTTTGGACAGTTTGAAAGAAATTTGAAGCCGTCACCTCAGATCCTTTTCGTCTTTTTTGGACATTTACAGAGTGAATGATCAAGCAAAAACATGAATAATGAAAATCACCACTTTGTACTGCCGTAATCTAACAGATTCCTGACTGACGTCTTCCAATTCTAACCAGAGAGAAAGGACCTGGAGCTCTGCCAGCATGTTCTCCTTTTTGCTGCTGCCTGGATGCGTAAGGACTAACGAGCACACCGTCAAATCTTTGAACCGTTAAAGTGTTACTCCCATCTGGCTTTCCCCATCAATGCTAGAATGGCAAGTGGATCCTCTAAAAGAAATGAGGCCATTTTAAATGACTAAATGTATTATTTTACACAGTACCTGATTTTACGCACAAAGTAAAACGTAATGAAATGAAGTATGTATTGAAGGTCTTTTTAGACAAGCTGAACATTTTTTCTAAAAAGCGCCTATGACTGTGTTTTTCAGAGGAATTTCTTGATAAAGACTCATGTGTTTCAGCCTGTGATTTGCATCAGGGTTACTGGGAATATTGGGACATGACAGGGCACATTCATGTAGGAAGTTTACGTACAAATGCCTGTAGACTAAGATGAAACTATACCCTACATGTGGTTAATTTAATGTTTTATGGTTATGCTTTTCTTAACCCTAATGAAGACAATGAGCCCAACATGTTTGTTTCCACAGCAAGGTTGGCACCTGCAATGGGCAATGCTTGAAATTTCAACTGTCAGATTGAGTGTGATGAGCTTGACAGTGATTTTAACAGTCCTTAGATGTTGAGTAAATCGTTGGCATGAATCAGAATTTTTGCATTACAATTTTTTCTTACCGCCGACACTATTAGATTCATGGCGATGTGACATTTGTTGGTGTCTGTACCAGAAACATGTTTTCTCTCATCTGTATGACACGATCTGTTGGCACAACAGAACTTTATTATCAAAGTGTTTTGTCACTTTTTACTTTATTAAAAGATTGCAGTGTCTGCAATTTGAATGTTACACTTGGACATATTGCATTTTTAATAAAATGGAGTTACTGTGCAGCCCTACTGGTGAGTGAAATATACTGAAATGTTCTGAACATTTCACACATGTGTGTCATCCTGTGCTATTGTACTCAGGTGTTTATTCTTAGGGTTGCTAACTCCAGTGAGATGAAAAAAGGTAAGGCTTCTGACAGTAAGGTCAAACTTCGATTTGCGATGCGCTGCTGTCGGTGCGTTGCTGCTGCCGCTGAGTCACACAAAACTAAAGTAGTTATAGAACTACACACTATATTTTTTTTCCACTGTACACAGACTCTTGTTGGTACATGATGTTAATCGAGGTGAAAAGGAGCTGCCTTTTCTGCTCAAAATGAACTTTGATTTGAAGATCAGGGTTCAGCCAGATAGTTGCCCGTGCCGTTACCCTGCCGAAAAGGGCAAGACTCTGAGGTCTATTATGCATGTCCTGCATTTGCATTTTTTTTCAAACATGCAGGAAAAGGGGCTGTAGCAGAATTTCAGAGTGTAGTTACTCTTAACTGTAGCTCTGTTAAACTGCAACATTTCAAGCAAATGAAACCAGCTTTATTTCAAACACGAGGTCGAGCAGGGTTGAGCCTTTTCTGAAGGACTTTCTGTCACCGCCCGGTTGGAGGCGTTCACCCTTTGGGTCTTCCACATTTGTCATTTGAGTCAGTGAGTTTGCAGCTTCAGTCTCTACTATAACTGGCAAGACACTTTCATAACCGAGACTTTACAAACCTCCACTCGCCTGAGAAATGCAAATGCTTGGAAACTCTTTGGACCTTACTAATCCTTGCTGCTTGATTACATACCGATAGTTGGTGCCTGAGGTGCCCTTACGAATCCCCTTGATCATCTCCTGATGTGTTATCCTGAACTCTTTGCCAGGATACAGCAGTGTTGCCATGACAGCAGCCTTGGAGTGGGTGTGTATAACTGCCTGTGCCCCTGTATTTTAGCAAAAGGAATAGCAGATTATGATTTTTGAGTGTCGTCTACTAGCATGGTCTTTCTTGAGCTGTTATGGTTTAACAAAAAAAAAATAAAATAAAGAAAGGCGAGAGAACACATGCCACTTCCCCACATGTGATGATCATACATCAAGGCTGAGTAGGCTGTGAAAATCTTTTGTAAAATTTGAGCTTCATTTGTAATTGTTTTGAGTTTCAGAGGCTAACTGAAAACTTTCAAGTGGCCTTCCAGGATGGAGGGGATGAGTATTTGATATAAGAATTACATTTTGAAGTAAGTTATTTCATTAAATGTTGACCTTAAAAGCTTTTATTCAATGACATTGTTCTGGAATTTGATCTAAAAGCTATAGCTAATACATGAAATACCTTTATTTTGTAGGCTTTCCATCTTTGAGAAAATGGGAATACCACAGGCAGTTTTTCTCTGTTTTCTCTGGTCATGTAGCCAATTAAAAAAATATCTGCCTCTTTTTACAGCATAGACAGCTTTTTATGCAAGGGCCTTATTCCCCGTTGTGAAATACCTCTTTAGTAAACATGAGCATATAGGAACATGCATCACATTTTTCCAGTTTAATTCAGATTTTTAAAATACAAAACAACTAAAATTTAATATAATTTTATTTTTAATTTGTTTCCTATTTCTTTCTTCTTACATACATTTATTTGTGGCGGTCGGCAACAATATCAACATTGGCCACCGCATATTGATTTTCTATTTTCGGAGGTGCACATCCCGTACTCCCTCACTCAAGACAGCACGACGAACAGCATGACGTTATTAACTCTGACAAACGGAATGGCAACTTGGTTTTTAGTCCGCTGGTAAAACAAACGAAGAAGAGGAGGAGGAGGAGGAGAATTCAGACGGTTGGCTTGACCGGAACTTCCTCTGCAAAGATTAAAGCTGGCTTCATCGATTGGATCAAGCCCCCATGAAGAGCGCCAGGCCTTGAAGCCAGCCGATGGCCAAACCATGTAATTATATCAGTACATGAGGCACTGGGGCCCAAAATACTATTTCCCATAAGCTAACATTGTGAAAGATGTGTCTGTAAAATGGTGAATGTTGCATTTGCCCACGGGGGCCGACAGAATCTACAAGATATTTACGCTCTTTGTGGCTGCTTAAAGCAAAAAAAAAGAAACTGTTGGTGCATGTATGAACAACGTATATGTTCATCTCACCTCTCATAGTGTAGGCATTCATAAAAAGGGGTGTACACTGGCTCTTCTTCAACTTCTTCCAGGCAGGTGGACAGCTGATGTCTCTCTCCTCCACATCGCACACGAACATGTCTTCTGGCTGAGTAACGCAGACAATAAAGTCACGATCTAAAGCCAACACACTGATACTTAGCTGAATACTATTTATACCATAGAACAATGTTTCACACCGTAGTAAGAACCTGCTTACCTGTATTCTCTCTTTCTGGACACCCGATGGTGCGATGTAGATCTGCTCTCTATGAATCACAAAACACACAAATATGTATGTACTGTTATCAAGGAGAAGAATGAGGACAGTGGTGGAGTTCCTGAAATAGCGATTCACAGAGTTTGTTTTTTATATCATAATGGAGCATTGTGGCTGTTGTTGCTAGAACAAAATCTTAAAGAACCACTCAGCTTCTTTTAGCCATCCATGTAGGACCTAAACTCAAAGGAAGTTATTCAAAGTACTTATGCAACAGTTTTCTACAGACTTTTCTGCAGTTATTATGAAAGACCTTCATCAGTTGTACACAATAAAGTGTGTATCCAAGTCTAGTGCTATTGCACTTGTGGATAAAACTAGTACAAAGCCTTTTGGCTGCCCCAGAGGAGGCTGCGTGTGGTGGCTAAGTTGCATTGTGGGTAATGTAAGTACCAGGTTTTGAGAAGATGAAGAAGAAGAATGTCTCTGGTTCTGCTGTGTCTATTTTCACCATTTGTTTTTGACCTGTAAATGATAAGTCCAACAGTGTGATAGGAGCACAATGCTACACCAGTGGACTGCTTGTGCATCTTAGCCCCAACTGAGTGACAGGCAAGATATCAGATTATGTGTAGCTTCCTCTCAAGACACAAAAGACTTTACTACTAAACTACTACTACTACTTTAAACTACTTTTGTCATAAATGTGGCATTACTCTTTAATGTGCAGATTTGGTGGATTTAATCATTTTTCCATCCAAAACTCTTTTTGTCTCTTAATCTCCATTGTTCTGTGTACTTGCATCTCATTTGGAAGTGCAGACATGCATTGTAAATAATATTGCTATGACACTCAAAGAAATTAGTCACTGTTTTTGAATACTTCACTTGATTAAAAGATCTAATAATAAGATTATAATCAACTGGTTTTCAGTGTTATACACACAGCGTCAGTTGATCCCCTTCAAGTCTTTGCAGTTATCATATTTTTGCTTAAATTTTTAGAGCCTTAATGCTTCCCGATAAAATGAACAGGATGTAAGCTTCTTTATCGAACAACAAACACAGCAGATAAAGGAGTAGCCTATTGATTTTTTTTGTGCAGTGTTCGGCGAGACTGCCTCAGGCTCTGAGTCACTTCTGAGTCAAACCAAAGCTACTATGAAAAAAATAAATAAAAACCAGGCCTCAAAACTTAAAATGCAGACCTGCGCTCCTGGAAGGTAAAAATACACTCATTAGGATTTTGGTGTGGAGCTGTGTAGAAGTCTGCCAACACTAGATTCAGATTGCTTTATGCATTTCATAAAAAATCTGCTCTCTTTTATCTTTTAATATTTAGAGTAGTAAGTCTTGGAGGCTGAGCTGAACAATTAAAGCAGCGATTTATAACCAGCTACAATATGAAAAAATCTGAATGGCTCTCATTTAGGAGACCACATAGACGATGACTGGGGCTCCAAATATCTCCTGATTTTAAAATTTGTTTAATTAGAAAATAGTCATTACTCACTCATTACGCAGTCATTTTAAGGAGTAATACTCTGCAAAGCTGAGGTGTTGCAGTGGAGCTTGGAACTACTCATTTTCTATCTGAATCTCAAAGTATAATTATTGAACAAGATGAAAGGAAATTCTCCTGTGAATCATTTTTAAGTTACAATTTCTTTTCATCTGAATCGAACCCAATGCACATGGTGCGGCCGTCAGTAAATCTTACTTGGTTTCATCGGAGGTTTCATCAACTTCCCCTGTCCACTTAAATACATGTCTGCCATTCCCCATTTCAGAAACGGATTTGCTAATGGGTGGTGCTTTTTCTGTAGCTTTCCTCCAAAACAACACAGATCAAAAGATGTTAGTAATAACCTGTCAAAGCCTTCAGTTTGAATTTTGTTTTAATATGGCAATACTGCGGCCTTCTGTCTTCACCCCAGATTTGCACACATTGCCAAAACTGATATAACTGACCTCGCGTCAGTCTCCCTGCTTTTGTAAGCACGCAAATGCTCAAAACAATCTTTACAACAGAAACACATTATTGGCATGACTGTTGAAGATCAATGTGAATTAGTGAATTCAGATAACAGTAGCCTTTAGGTAGGAGTAGCCACAGTTAAGCCATATTTTAAAAGTAACCATTTCTGGTCCTTCTCAATATTCTGCAAAAAAAATCATCTACATACGAACCCTCGTCTCAGACTGATCCCTCCGCCTGTCCCTGTCACCCATCCCAGCTGGTAGAAGAGTCGGCATAGCTCAGGGATGAGTACGCGAGGATGCTCCTTCTCCTGCACAAACACACAAATTGTTAACCGATTAACATCAAGTTTAATACGCTTTACATAAATGGTTGTGGAATAAAGTCGTTAAGCTTTAAACAGACATGCTTAAACGTATAAATCACTGTGCTTTTGATGTCGAGGTGTTGGATAAGTGCTGCACCAGTAGCCATTGTAATAGAAACAGCAAAATATTCAAGATGAGAAATGCAGCATTTTCTAAGGAGTCAAAGGAGAATTTTTTTTTTACATCAAGTATGTTTCTTACTGCAACAAACCCCATGAATAGATCACAACCAACAACAAACTGATCCTACCCACAGGTACAGAATGTATAGCTAAATTCAGAGTATTCCTCTGTGCTAAAGAGCTTCACTGTGTCCCAAAACTATTAAAACACATCAGTTTTAACTTGTTCCTTAATTACTATAAACACACACTGGCTTGTTCCAACACCAATCAGCCACAACATTAAAACTACTGACAGATAGAAAGAAAAAAAACAGAGATCATTTTGTTAACATGCAAAGCACTTCCTGGAAATCTTGGCTCCTGGCATTCATGTGGATGCTGATTGACGACACTCACCCATCCAAAAACCCATACGGGCCAAGTCCACCCCCTCATGGCAAGTGAGATGTTAAAAGAGTAAATTCAGGCACACACTTTTTCACCTTTGCATCGATAACAAAAAAAAAAAAGAAAAAAAAAAAGGAGTTTGACGTTTTGGTCACATAGATCTTTCTCGAGAATTAAGACTTCTTGAGAAGGGAATCCAAGGTTTCCCAGAAGAACATTTGATTGTAATCAACATGATACATTGTATTCACTTCATCTGTTGTTTGTTATAAGTTGTGTACACCACCCTTCTGCCTTAAACACTCACAAGAGCAACAATGTGTATCACTCCAAAGCTGAAAATAAGTCCCAACAAAAACCCAGTTATTACTGAGCCTTAAAAAAAAACCTACCTAAAAAAATCACTATACATTTGAAAAATGTCCGTCTTCAGTGGGAACTACTGACAGACATGTTATGGGGTTTGGAAGGTACTGAGAGATGAACTAACACTGTTGGTTTTGGTCTCTTCATAGGATTTGTTGGTAATAACTAAATCATTGTGTGCATGCACTCATCTTTCCTCATTTATGTTTTGAGTCGGGCTGCATCAGGACACTGTCACAGCAAACACATTAATATACAATGTAACCAATGCACGCATCATAACTGCTTTGGAGAATGTGTTAATGCTTCTTAAAAGACAAAATAATATCCTTTCTCACTTTGGCAGTAGCCTGTCAAGCTCAGGTGTCGTTCCATCGCACCATTTCATAAAAATGCAGTTCAAAGTGTTTATCTGTCATGTCATGCTTGCCTGTTTGTCAGTGGCCTCTTGACCTGCATCTTGACAGCCGTTGCTGGTGCCACACACAGATGACATATCCTGTGAGAAAACCGTTGACAACATTTAGAGACGACAAAATTCCACAAGAAGATGTCTGGGAGAAGGTTGCACAATAACATTGATTTTGGTGTCATATGAGACATGCTTAGCGCTCTTATGTCACAATGAAACTGCATACTGTCATAGTTTTAGTTCCTTATTTTGATTTATTCCCTGCTGAAACTGGATATTGCAGAGATAACCCTTGGGGCAGACTAAGAAAGAATTGATTTACAGTTCTCACTAATTCCTCTTCTTCCTTGTCCTCCTACGTGTCAGTAAGGAAGAAAACAGTTTTCCTGAGAAAGACAAGGCAGATAGGCAGCGCTACTCGGTTTCAGTTTAAATTTCTGTTTAAATTCCAATGGTTACGTAATAGAAAAATGTAAGTAAAAATGGTGTACCTATTTGCAATTGATTAGATTCTTCATTAATAGATAATTAAAAGTGGAAAAAATAAGTAATTTTTTTTTTTATTTTGTCATACGATTGGACAAATTAATCTTGTGAGATTTAGAATGGCTACACAAAAGCAATTCAAACAAAGACACACAGGTGGAAAACAACATCAAACATTTATTCTTGTCATAATTCTCTACATCCACGATTGGATTTGACTATTGACTTTAAGGTCATGATTCAATTTGATTTTCAATTTTTTTCTTTCAGCATTGTCATCTTTGACAAAGTCAGACTATGGATTACTAAAGATCAGTAGATCATTGGTTTTGACACCCGTCAGATATGTTTTCAAATTGTTTTCTTTATTAAACAACAGCTTGACTTTATCCTGGTGTCATTTTGTAGTTTAGGGTTAGGCAAGTTTAAATAATTCCAGTTAAAACAAACACATAACCCCTTGAGGACGCACTAATAATCAACAGAAGATAGAAATAAACTTTCTCCTGAAACAAATTCCAGGAAAGAAACTGATCCCAACATCTCCACTGCTATCACAGTGACCTCTGGTACCAGTGTCTTTGTGCACACAGACAAGTGTCTGGGAGTGCATATGCAGGCTACTGGTAAGTTAGCTGTGTTGTGTTGTCTTTAAGGTTGTTTGTTTTTTTCTTTTTTTCTCTTAACCCCAGTGCTCTCCAGCATCCTGCCAACATGTTTCTGCCAGAAAAGCAAAAAGAAAAAGAGAATATGGACAAACGGCTCAAGCTGAGAAGGGCGAGATTAGTTCAGGTTAGCCAACATATTTACAAACAAAAACAAAACACATCCAAATAGTAATTTTATTATTAATATTGTATTAAATTGTTGTACTATTTGAATTATATTCAACTCCAGAAATGAACTGCTATGCAAAGCACTGTCAACAGTTTTCATGACGACACATAGGGTAGCTTTTCTTTGTTTGAAATGGTGACACATTGTCAATGCCAGAAAGAAAAACAATTAACTTTTCAGAGCTGATAATCAACCATACGCTTACCATCGCTGACAAGAGCTGATGGCAGTCATGACAGATATTCATTTCCATCAAAAAAGTTTTCTGAGGTCTAAATGGCTGCAAGGACACTTGCGTTGATTGACATTATACTACACGCGTGACTTATTTTTTACGAGAGATGGATTGTGCTGCAGGACACCGTACAAACAAACACTTAGAGGGATCATCTTGGCAGATTTCTGTTGACAGCTAATTAGTGTCCATTAGCGTGTGTTTAGCTGAAAGTCAACACTTAGAGGTTTAATGAAGGAGGATCTGCTAATGTTGATAGATGTTTCAAGCTAGACAACTAGAAATGCCAGGAGGGCTAAATGTGACACAACTGGCTGGACAAAATTTGAAAACATTACTGATTACTACTATTACTACTGATAGTCAACTGTCAATTTTGTTCTGACAACAGAGCAAAATGCTAAACATAGAGCAAATATACATCTCAGTGCTCCATGGTACACAGTATCCGGTGTGCGTCGGCACTGTGACAATGCATGCATGTTTAACGTTACAGCAGTCCAGTCCAGACATAAAGCAAAAAAGGTGGTGGCAACAAGTCTTCTTTAGGTCTCCAAGGGAAATCAAGGCCTGTGTCTAAAATAGAAACTCAAATATTTTAATATAAATACTATTTTCAGTTGAATATACCAACAATTATTTGCATTTCATTGCATGCCACTGTGTTCTTTTTGGCATTGGGGGTTGAACTGTACATGTCAACAGGCACACACATGAACGCGCAGACACACACACACACACACACACACACACACACACACACACACACACACGTATGAGCCACTCTGTGTCACTGAAACACTGGTATGCAAACTGTTTTGTAACGAAAGACTATTTTAGGTCAGGCCATTTAAGTGAGTGGCTCGTTGTTTCGAATTGCGTGCTTATCGGGTGAGTCACCTGCTTCAGTCTTTGAGGTGAGTTGGAATGAAAACAACAAGTAAAAAATCTATTTACATAGCGTAGCTGATCACAAGATGCCGCATTCAGTTCACTCAACAGGCGGCTCACTGCGAGTTTGCTTTAAACAGTTTATTCCTTTTGGTACATCTGCCAAACACAGAGCTATACACAATGACAGCATTGTTGTACGGTTTAACGTAATGTTTAAGCAGGTGGATTTTAACAAGACCTACTAGCAAACAAACAAATGGACACCACGGAAATATGACCTACGTAAGTTGTATCATCTGACCGAGGGAGAACATGACTACATGTGTAAATGAACTAAGTTGCAATGCTTAAAGCAAAACTCCAGCCAAAATGCAACCTAGGGTCTTTTTGTGAATGCACCTGAGTCAAACTTTTGTTTAAAAGCATAATTTCGGCGAATGCGCCACTTTTAAGATTTACCAAATTTTCATTTTCGGCTCAAAATCATTTTCAATGGTAGTGCAAGGGGCACTTTTATGATAGCATCAAATCGCTATTTTTAAAACACTAAGAAGGCTCGACACAACATGAAACTTTGCTTGTAGTATCACCAGGGTCTCTACACATGAATTTGAGCATTGAGAACATGTGTGTGGTCTCAATGCTCACTAAAAAGAAAGTTTTGAACAACTCACTTGACTAGTTGTTTTTTTCCGCTCGCTGCCATCTTGCCAGTTGAGAAGTGTCGATCTCTGAATGTATAACACTTAATAACACTTAATTATGCTTTTAAACTAAAGTTTGACTCAGGCACATTCACAAAAAGATCCCAGTTTGCATTTTGGTGAGAGTTCTGCTTTAAATCACACTCTAGCCCCAGTTGGTAGCTCATGTATTCAAAACACATTGTCAATTTCACTTTTTCTCATATTTGATTCATCAAACGATAAATCAAAACATGATTGTTAGTTGCAGCACTCAAAATTAACCAAAAATATATTCAATCACTCGTATCGCTCATTTCTGGAGGGAAAAGTTTGCTTTCCACATGCATTTCACTGAGACGTACGATCAACAAATTCAAATTATGGCTTTGAGGGGAACGGCTCTAATGAAAGGTTTCTTTTGGCTTTTCAGTTTTGTCTTGTTGAGTACCACAGTCTAATTTATACAACTGAAGCCTCTTTACCTCAATAAAACTCCTCTGTAGCTGTTCTAGAAAAACAGTACATGTTAGTGCACATACTAATTTGGACGAGAAATCCTGTATCACGGAAACCTATGCAAATTTTCTTTTATTGCAGGGAAAGTTTACATCAATTCCTTTCACTAGATCAAAAGAATCTCTGTTTCACTGCCACATGCCTATCAGTGAAATCATCTGCCCCGAGTCCCGGAGCTGAATTGGAATGAAAATATGACCTTACATAACAGTGCTACACTGGAAAACTGGTATATCTGATGAGAGGGGAGACATTCCATGCAGTTCACTAAACAGGCACATTGTGCAAACATGGCCACTTTTCATCTTTAAAGCCAAAACTTTATTGATTGTTGACTTTATTCCTTTGCAACATGCTGCAGGGGGAGATTCCCTGGCCCACAGATACTGTTCTCTAGAGTAGTTCTTCAAGATGTGGTTGAAATGTTGCACTTGGTCATGTAGTACTTTGAAAACTCAAATCTCAATTCATTGTGCAGCCTTTGTCATAATAAAGTACTGCGGTGCTGCAGAGGTGCCCTTGCCTATAAATCTTGTTCTCTACTTAAAAGCGAGAACTCGTTTGGTAGACACCCCAACAAATGTCACATCAACACGATTTAAATCGGATATTACTCAGTGAGAGTGAAAAAAAA
>CAEMYA010000013.1:8732084-8748806 GCA_903131615.1 Diplodus sargus | reverse complement strand
AAAAAAAAAAAAAAAAAAAAACGTGATTCAAGAGTATCCCTAACCAGTAACGTTCGTCCTGAACCATATCACAATGTGCCACATTAACTGCAATATGATTTATTTTAAGCATACGGTGAAGCCCCAAATACAAGCTACAGCTGGTGTTGTTAGCTGAGGGAGAACATATGGCTTGCTTCTACTTAAGCAAGCTAAGTTACAGTATTCACGTTACATCAAGTTTGAGAAGTTACGCTCCCAAAAGTAGTGTTAACATCTGCCGCAGCAAACGAGAAAGTCAAAGCTCATGAATATAAAGGTTGTCCCAGTTCAGCAGCAAGGGTAAAAGTGTTGAATCGTTGGCTAAGGAGTATAACGTTAACAGTTATGCCAAAAGTTTTGTGCAGTCGCTGCTAACCTGACGGCTATGGCTAATCAACAGCAGTTAGCCTAACTTTGAGAGCAGGCACGTTTAGCTTGCAAATTCATTATGCTGCTACAAGACTACAGCGGTCTGACCTGCTATTCGTCAGACAGGTAGTACACACATGCAAAACACGACCACTTACCTTAGGTTGTAAAATTCAGTCCACACTCGAAATAATTCGATGTCCAAGACGGCTAACGGCGCTGCACGCAGTACGTCATCAGTGTGCGACATCTAAACGGGACACTGCATGATGTGAAAGCTGTCCATCAAACATGTCGTTCTCTCTCCCATCTTGATATATCCACCGTCATTTGTAAAAACTACGGACACTTCAGCTGTGTCAGAAGAAACATTGAAATCATTTACTTAAGTTACGTGGAAAAAAAACAATAATGACACTCCGTTACAATTTAAAGTACTGCACTCCCAAATGTGTAAAGGTAATTGAACATAAGTCAAGTAAAAGAAGGCTTGTGAATGAAAAGCGAATACTTATCCTGCTGAATGGACCAGGTCAGTGTTATTATTGTACTGTCTTGTGAATGCTGGAAACACAAAATTCTTCTGTCTTTTTTTTTTTTTTTTTTCTTTTTTGTCTGCTAACTCCTTCCACATTTTTCAACATCCATTCAAACATCATCATCTCAATCAGGATGTGACTGCTCACGTTCAGACTTTTCACATTTTCTGACTTTTACCTATTCAGGTAAATGCACAGAATGTTCCTAAATCCCACGTTTTCACACTTTTACTTTAAATTGTAAGTGCTGTATCGCAGGCAACTGGAGTTTCGTGAAGATGTTTCACCTCTCATCCAAGAGGCTTCTTCAGTTCTACTGGAGGGGGGTTTGCAGACTGAGAGTCATCAAGGACACATGTGAGCTCTGAGTTAAGAGTTGATGACTGGTTCCTTCATCAACATTTTCTTTTATCTTTATACATGTATTTTTTTAAAAACCCAAGATATTCATCTTTCTTTGAAGCTTGTCAGTGTTAACTTGGTTATGATGTACGTCAATTAAAAAATCACTTCAAACCAACTCATTTTCAAACTCTTCCCAGTCTTTCATACATTCACAAAATTCCATTCAATCTCTGAAAAGTTCACAAAGATTAGGATTTTTTTTTTTGTTAAATCAATCAATTCAACTTTTTCCACATCATTCATACTTTTTCCACAGTCACATTTCAAAAAACTCATAATTTTACATTGGTGTGTATGGGGCAGAAAAGAAAAGTCTGAAAACCTTGTCTTCATCTCGCTCTCATCCCCACTATGTTCACTCCACCTACATAATAGCACTAGCTATATTGTAATACGATTACATTGCAGGAAAAGTCACGCTGGTCGCACACATGTGGCTCTGGCAGCAGTCGGACAGACGCTGGGCTTTTAAATGACAGTGCGCTGACCAACTGACGCATCGGCTCCCATTTAACTCCCATATGTGGAGCCACTCAAGCGCATCCACTCTTTTTAACTGATGAGATCCATTTTTGACTATACCCACAGAAAAATGTCACAATGTGCTCAGCGGGCTTATAGTTCCTACCCTAACAACATTTAGAGGACAGCGGTCTTTCAAGGAGAAGCATCATAATGTGAGGTGAACCTCAGCTAAAGTCTCTATGATTCAAATCAAATTCATATAACAATGAAAGGTAATGTATGAATGACAAAGAGTCAAAAGCAAAAATGGAAAAGCTGAATATTTTGAAAACAATGCCAATTTAAGAGAAAGCAACTGAAAAAAAGTTTTTAAGAGAGATTCAAAAGAACAGAAGTTGAATCTAATCAAATCCAATAAATCATTTTTTTTTTTTTTAGTTTTACTTCATGAGATTTCCCCTCCAGCATCATACATTCCATTTAAAACGTTCCATAGTCGCTCTTTGCATATCAAAAGTAGCTTTTGGATGCCTTCCATGGTATGTTGCGTGCTTGAAATTAAGGCTCTGTTCATTCCTATGATATCACCTGTTGAGCCTCGCGGGCTCTGTTTCATAGCCTTCAGCTTTGGTGGTTCTCACATCACTGCTGCCAGCTGTTTACCTGAAATCTAGTTAGGGTTAGGTCTAGTTTTGATTGTGGTAACAGTAACGGCATCGTATCGCTCATGATCATGAATTCCCATATCACAAATAACATCTTGTCTGAACATGCTCTCTGTTGCTTTGAGGGATCACTGCCGTCGCATACAGCTACTCCTCCTCAAAGTTCTTTGTTTCCTGTTGAATAGATTCCCAGTCCCACCGCATAAGGGGAAGGGTAACTAAAAAGCTCCCCTTCAATGCTCTCTAGAAGTCGTCCTTTTGGTCAAACTTTAGTGTGTGCGAGTGTCCGCCTCTTGACATAGTACTCTCAGTCTGAGAGTCAAGTGTCATCAAATTTTCAAACTGCACCACTGGCAGAAACTCGGACTAAATAGGGTCGTAGAATGAAAATTTGTATTAATTATGTCACCCTGTGTCTTAGTTTTGGTGACGTTTCCTAGTCTCTCTGGGCTGTAGGCAGTAAGCAAGCTCCAATTTGTCTTTGCCTAATTTTCTGTAATGAGGCATGGCAGTGTAGCAGTCAGCCAACCTCACTTTGTTGGGGCTAACCTTAATCCTCGTTGTACCTGTCACTCTACTTCTCTTGCACACAAACCTGTCCCTCTTAAAACAATTGCAATAGGTATAAATAATAAGTCTTAGGCAATGGGACATTAAATGCAACTGAAATGTTAGACATGCCAATATACAAAGACGTATTCAATGGTGACTCATTCCTGCAAGTAAAACACAATGCAGAGGAATATTAACTACTGAAATATGTATAATTTACCACAGTACTGCTCAGCTTAATAAGCAACACAATCGGTTACCAAACAAGTAGAACAAAATAACCTAAAGGAGAATTTCATGTGTTCTCTTTTGTAACTGCAGTACAGTAACTGCAATTATAAAAGAGAACAGAGATAATTTAACCAGAATTTAAAAAAACAAACAAACCATCAGACAAACAGATGAGCCTTTTAGAACAGCGAGCATTAACATGAATATGACGTCCAATAATGATGTCTGTGAAAAGCTGAGGAGCATGACAGCTGCACTTGTGACCAACCAGGAAAAAGAAAAACCCAAAATGAATCAACCAGGAAAAGAAACTAGGGCTGGAATCTCCCGTATTCAGATGAAGTAAGAGGAAGTTATGGTACCTGCGGAGTAAAAAAAAAAAAAGTGTAAATCTAATTTTCTTTTATTGAGAGAAATGATGTGCAAAACATTACAGGCCAAAAAAAACAGACCATATTTTAAATGAATGTGGCAACAGCAACTTTTCTCTACTCGAGCATTTCAAAGTGGTATTATGGTCGGTACCGCTGTTGCAAAGAAAACTGGACATTCTTTCGGTTTTCCACAGAGTTGCAAATAACAATTGGTCGGGAATAAAAAATGGATCGACCAGCTAACCTTCCACTCCCTGGGTGAGGTGGCTGTCAAAATTTAGGTTCATAGGAAAACATTGTAAATGCGAATAGCCTCGTTATTCTACAGCATTTGCATATAACATTGTAATCATACACCACATGCATGGTACCATTTTTTTTTTTTCCACAGTAGGTCTATTTGCAACAAACCTGTAATGTTACATCATTTTAAATTTGCCCATCGGAGGTATCATCCTGCCTTCAACCCGAGGCATGAACTAATGAAACTAATGAAAAGGAGCGGCACTGTTTAAACTAAAGTTGCCTGCCAAGTTCTGTTTCATGTCTTGCCATGTCAGGTTTTGTCAATGATGTTAAAATCTGACGAAGTCCAAGTCCAGCCAGTCATCACCTTGGAGACACCCACACAACATTTGGGCGTGGTTCCGATCAGGCGGTGAGTTGCTCAGGAATTCAGGTGTATTGTTTTTTTGTTTTTTTTTTCCTGGGTGTGACAAACAATACATTCTGCACACTGAACAACAACATGGTAAACAATGGTAAATCATACAAGCGGTTCACATGAGTGACCATAAATGAACGGATACTGACTTTGGCAGTCTTCATTTATAATCACTCTTGGTCTATATGGTGTTGATAGTGACTTAACATATCACACTGCCTATTGCTGTTTGATTATCTAAAATCATTCGAAATAAAACCTGCCACCAGCACTCAAGTTTCTGTTTGTCCTCACCTTGCTGTGATGCGATACGGTGCAAACTGGTAGGTTCAAATGAGGGGAAAGGTTCAAATGCCATCCTGTGTCACAGCAAAGTAAACATGGGGTGCAGCCTATACAATAATTAATGGTTAACTCAACTTATTGGTGACAGTTTTTCAAGGTGTGACAATAATGCCATCTCGCTCACTACAAATCAGAGAATGTTTGCAGCTGTCAAAGTCCATTCAGCAACTCCTTGAAAAGCTCAGTGGAGCAAAATGTAGGCTAAGCAGTTTCACCGCTACGGTACTTATATAAAACGGTTTACTCATGACTTTTTACAATTTAGTGGGAACTCTTCGTTTTGTAATGCAATGTCATTAAAACATCTATTGTGTGCTTCCTTGGAGCTGTTTTAGAGCAGTGACTCACCAGTGTCTCACTGTTAGTTTGACAGCTCACATAAACAGTGCAGCGATTCACCACGTACTAAACTGGGAACTGATTTCAGACAAAAAGAGGTGGCAGGATAGGGGAGAAGCTTGTTGCCTTTACGGAGGGCTGGATGTGACTCATTACAGCTACTCATTAGTCTTTTCTGTACTTTCTCATGTCTAATTTTACTCATATGTAATTATGCATCACACCATGTGACTGACTCACTAAAATCAGAATTGAGTACTGAGTACAATTTGAATTCATATCTAATAATGGAATTTATATTCAGCACGTAAAAGCCTCTCATCTGCATTTGTGTAGCCAGTAAGTCTACTGACCATAAACAGGCCAATGAAAACCCTGACGTTCAGGAACAAAAACAAAACTCTGAAAGCAGAGCAGAGCTGAACAGGTGTTGGGAGTAATTTAAACTGAACATTTGGAGAAATAGAAACCCCTTCCATTGAATGCCTGCTGTTGGTAAAACATCACCAATTAAAAAGCAATACTAAACAAGAATAATTGTGGCTCAGGGGAGGAGCCAGCATCTTGTTATCAGAAAGTCGCTGGTTCCATTCCCCTGGTCTGCATGTCGAAGTGTCCTTGGGCAAGAAACTGAACACAAAACTGCTCCTGATGTGCTGGTCGGCACCTTGCATGGCAGCCACTGCCATCAGTGTATGAATGTATGCATGATTTACTGTAAGTCACTTTGGACAAAAGCGTCGCATAAATGCCCTAAATGTAAATGCAAATAATAAAAGTATTATTTTGATACCAGTAGTTTTACTTGTAATTGAGTAATATTTCAGTAATGTAACTGTAACTTGTACGCAAGTGTAGATGTTCAGTACTCTTTTCACCACTGCCTTTAGTACAGCTTTGGGAAGCCTCTCTGTTTGTGACTCATGTAAACAATGCACACTCATGTTACGGGATTTTTTATTTAATTTCTAACTCTGAATGTTGTCTGATGTTTCTGATTGAACTGATTTCTCGGGGGTTGTATACGCTCTCTGATATTTTCTTTGTATTCTTGATCTGCTCTTCTGAACATATCTGTTGAGCTCTATCTACGAATGTTGGCTACCTGTTTTAATTATGTGAGCAAAAACAAAGGGTTGGCAGTGACTTGAAACACAATTATGCAGTTAATTTAGCTGACATTAGAGGCGTACTGTTAGCATTTCATTACTCTAAAACTGAGGAATACTTAGGATGAGCAGTGATTCAGCAACACTCCCAACCTTCCAGGGAATGTAACATTTCCATTTCAGCTGAACATTTCGTTATCTTTCAATCTTTATGTTATTTTCACTGGTCAATATTGGATCATTGTCAGGCAAACAATACTGTTTTATTTCCTCACCCAAGCACAGCTATTATGTGTTGCTATGAGTCAGAAGCAGAAATGCAGCAGCTGAGGTGTGTGCCATGTGGAATAGAGGAGGTAAAGGTTAGGACTAGTTTCTTTAGGTTATTCATGATGCTAACAGATGTGAGTGCTGCAGTGCACAGGTCGCCGGACTGGGTTGCTTTGGGATACTGGGGTCGGGAACAATGGTGAGTGGCATGAAACATGAGATAACGGCGGGTCGGACGGAGGGAGTCTTTTACAGCGGCTGCTAATTGGCCTGCACATGCCCAGTGGAGTTGCCCTTGAAAGACCCTGCGCTCTGCTGCTTTGCAAGTCTTTATCCATTCATGCATTTGGCTGTACATGAACGTAGAGAAAATCTTGTGTAATGGATGTGTTTTTTAGCCATTTGAGAAAAAAAATGTGACCATTACAATTTTCCTCAAATGTAAGACGTTTGGCCAGCAGCGCTTGTGTTCAGTCATTTTTTTATTTTTATTTTTATTTTTTTAATTCAGAGTCTTCCACTTTTTAAGACTTAAGTGCACTTCGATTTTTGAAGAGAAAACCTCACAGCAACAGGGGCCAAGTGTTCACGGTTTTGTATTGAGGGCTCTCTTTTGAAAAAATGAAAAAAAATGTAAAACCAAAGTGAAATATTGCTCCCAGCCCAGATAGCTTAAAATGCAAAGTCAAATCTCACCCCAAATTGAGAACTGAGTCATGATTGATTACGCTGAGAAGCTGCCGAAGTTTGCAGGGTGATGAAACATACTGCCAGTGAGCTTTCATCGTTACATCTCAGCCTTTCCTCAAACCACTGATGTTATTTCACTGCTCCAAAATCCTCACCACATTTGAGCAAAAAAAAAAAAAAATGAAAGTGTAGCTCTTACCCAAGTATTCTATCAGGAATTATAATGCTTGACCTGTTGAGCCTTCATTAATATAACTTGACTAAAAATCTCTGACATACTTTTCCTAATAGGATTCACTTCCCTACGATGTAATGGGTTGACCCACATCTGTTACCTATAGTGACTAAACAGTCACGCCATGCGAATAATTTGAAAACTGTATCATTAGTGTCTAGCCAGGGAAAGCTGACTTTTACACATGAATGCAACACTTGGGCTTGAGCCTTGAGGGTTGTTCCTGTTCAGCGTCATTGCTAATGCATTTCAAAACGGCAGCACTAATAGCATTGAACCTTCATCTGGGTGTGGAGTGCAAGACTGGACAAGTGTGCACCCACACATGCTGAGTAATTCATGACGACTGTCGCTGATTGAGGATCGTGCCAGATCGCCTGAGGCGGGCTGAAGCTCGGCAGTGACGCATCAATTTCCGTCACGTAACAACGAATTGCAACAGTCATTGTATACAGTGCACGGTGGCTACGGGGACGCGATACTGATGTGAGTTTGTGGAAAAATGTGTATCGTGAGGTTTTAAAACTCATTATTATACAAAAAAAAAAAAGTGAAGATTCTTGTTGTGTTGATGCCTCTCCTGTGACGTGGGAGTGGTGGAAAACACAATGAGGAGGAAGCAGCGATAAGCAAGGGAGTGTTGTTTCATGCATCTCCAGAAACCGCACATATTTTATCATGTCGTTTATGGGAATGTTGAGCTGCTTCCAACAACGTTCCCAACTGTCAGGTGGGTTACTGACACTGATCCACAAAACTTGCTGCGAGCAGTTTCATGTAGTGACTATTTTCTTTCTATCGAAATGACGGCCGTCCCTGTACTGACTGTCATGTGAGGTCAGGTGTATCTATACATGTATGAGTATATATTCTTTCCAATATACACTTGCTTATTGTGTATAAGTACAAAGATGAATGTTACATCTATATGTATACACATTTTTTTCTACTGTCATTGTCAACTTTTGCCACAAGTAACGGCCTTAAAGATGGGGAGGATTTTGAAACCAATGCGGGGCTCTGGAGGGTCGTAGACACGAACAATTTGAGATTCAAGGAATGCTTCCTGTTTTCTGGTGGCATCATTAGCAAAATGCAACAGCATTTTAATGTGGAATCATTTTAACTTTTAATTCTCAAAAAACAGCGCAGTATATTTACCCTCCAGCGTATACTGACATGAATCTGAGGTGACATCAAGTCATTTTTACTTTTCATTCATTTATGAATTTTTGCCCATGCCCCCTGCTCTATTTGTCAGCTGCAAGGCAGATTTTCCCGCCCCTCTCTTTAAACTTTCCATACGAGCGGGAAATCTTCTATGCAGGGTGTTAAATACTCCATCGCCTCTCCTTTTGTCAGTCCATCTCTCACTCACTGAGGAGGACCAGGCACAACAGTACAGCAGGCTACATTACTACATAGACTACATGACTAAAAGGGGTACACGTGACCGTGAGAAGAATCCAGGTCAGGGGTCTCGCCGGAAAATCAGCAGTGTTGACAAGAATGGTTTTGGCCACTAGCTGTTAACCAGTCGGTCACTTAGCACAGCTGTATTACAGGGTGCTCGTTGCTCAGGAGGCAGAGCGTGCTGTTCAATAATCAGCGTGTCAGTGGTTAGATGCATGTCTAGGGCTGCATCTCAAAGTGTCCTAGGGCAAATTAAACCCCAAATTGCTAACACTAGCTGTTCCGCTGGTGTGAAATACATCCAAGGAAAACAGTAAACAGTAAAAGCTTTTCTGATGCTTGTTGGTTTGATATATGTCTGCTGTTTATTCTTCATTTAATGTTGAATTACAAGGAACTGAAGGGGTTGATGAAATCTTTCAGCCACATTTCATAAGAAACTGATGCCATCTCTACGGTTCTGATACCGTCTAAACAACTTCCTGCACAACTCGATATTTTCTTTTTTTTTCCACCAGTGGCTTGTGTGCTGTGTCTAAAGAAGAGGGAGAGAGGGAGCGTGAGAAAGTGTGTGAGAAAGGGAAGAGGGTGTGTTCACAGGTGTGCCAGCCCTCCTGCGTGTGTTTGTGTGTCACCAGCCATTGTTGTACTAATGCAACACCTACCTGCTGTGAATAAAAGGGAATGCCATGATTCATCTGCTTCATATCATTGGTCCAGTGCCTCAAATAGTTCCGGCTCCCCACACTTAGCTTCTCCAAGTCTTTGGTTCCATCACAAGTTTCCAGCATGAAGATGAGGAATCTTCTTTTTGGGGTTATTCTTGGACTTTTCGCTGTTGTCCACTCATCACCTCTAAGTAAGTGAACGTCTTTTTTCTTATTTTATCTGTTTTCCGCATTTTTTTCCCTATCTTCACCAACACTTCCTAGTTGCTCTGGGTATCAGTTTGAGGGTATTGGCCATGTGATGTCTTTATTAAACTGTAAAATCGAGACCAAAATCCGGGTAGATTTTTTTCCACTTTTACCCTGATGTAAGATATTCACTGGTGTTCACTTAAAGTCTTTGACAAAATGACATTCTTCCACCTCAGAACTCAGGAGGCCATAGACATTTTTTTGTTCATTTTGTAGTCCGACAAATACAGTAATTCTTCCACATGGACCTCTGAAATTTCAATAATTCCCATGGTGTCCTTTTCCTTACCCCGTGAGTCAGCACTTCCCTCACCGCCACCTAAGATGCTCTTTAAGTTTCAGGTCCAAGTCTTTCTGTAGGAATGCCAGAGTAGTATTTCATTGCCAGTGTGCATGGTTTCACTGGCAGCTCCAGATTACACACAAGGATCATTGTAAAATGTCCTGAGCTGCTCCAGGAGGGGCATTAATGCGTGTGTCTAGAGTAAGGTGAAACCCAAGATCAGCAAAGAGCTGTTTCACAAGTTTGGGCAACCGGTAACTTCATAGGGAACAGCGGAGCTGAACATGACTGGGCAGAAAGGGAGAGTGGAGACGTGTGATTTGATTCTTAGGCCTTTCTATTATTTCTTCATTAACCCTTTTTTTGACTTAAATGGACATTTGACACATTTGTTTCTTTGGTCATCCTATTCACTTGTACTGCCGAAAAATGGGGTTATTTATTTGATCGAGCAGTAACCAGTTTAAAAACGTTGTATAGAGTCAGCCTTTCCAATCTAAAGGCCAAATTCCCTCCAAAAGGTTACAAGATAAATCTGAGGGGTCATGAGGGTATTAATTGGATATTAAGAATACATTTGTATCCTTTAATCTTTGCTTCTGTAAAAATGAAATAGTAATTTCTTTCTTTCTCTTTGGACACTGAACACTAGTTCTAATGAGACTGTCTGCGGAGTTAAAAAAATGAATCATTCTTTGGTGGAGCTGTCAGCAACTCATATACATCTGAACTCACAGACTGCACTTTTTGTAAGCACCAACATGCTAAGAAGGTTGGAAAACACTTGTTTGTCTTGGACAATGTATTATATTGTGCAAGCTTATCAATTATTTTAACATCATATTTTTGAAAAGTAAGCAGTTGCTTCAGCTGTCAGGTCAATTACGATTGTAATTTAGTTTTACAAAGTTGTATAAAATGGAAATGACCAAGGACCTTAAAACAGTACTTAATTACAGTATTTGAGCACATGCCAAAGAAGAATCAACACTATCAAGCTAGTAATATATGATGATGCAGGGACAGGGAGAAGAATACATTCCACTGAGCAATAAACAATGAATACTTATATTGAGTAGATGCATTAATTCTAGGATGAAGCACATTGCCTAATTTGTCCTTCCTCCTGATAAGGGCTCCCTTCCAACTAAAACAGAGAAAGGGAACAGTCATGGTTTACTCTATTGCACTGGGCGAGTCAAAAGTGTGGTATGCTCTAGTTTAAACTGATACTTTGATGAGGCTGCCTCTCTTTTGTTGACCCACTCATAGACGATTAGTCACCCCTGTTAATCATTACTGTTTCTCACCACGCCTCATCAACCGCAGCGCAGGTTTATACAAGAATTTGGGGAAAAGCACATAAGCCCTCTGTGATATTTAGTAATACAGCATCAAAGCTTGGTAACTTTCCTTTCTGCTCATGTCAGGGCTGGTTGGTAAACACTTAAGGTGACCTGTGGATTTTTCCGTCTCTTTGTCCTAGTTGCGGTCCAGGACGATGTTTACCGAGAGGCCGTGACAGACGGATACCTCGTCGATCATGCCTTTGCAGCTTCCCTCACAACTGACTCACCCAAAAGCAACTCAACCGTTCCAGCATCCCGGCCGCCGTTCTCTGAGTCTAAAGACGGTGGCTTGGCGGAGGGCAGCGGGGACAGCAATGACAACTCCATGTTCCCTCAGGATGAAGGGGACTCCAACTCAGAATCTTCTCCCACTGAAAGCCCTGAGTCTGGCTTTACCTCTTCACCGGAGCCAAATGAGACTATGACCAAATACATTGACCTGATGGAGGGCAGTGGGGACACGATTGACATCTTCATGACCTCCACATTCCCCCAGGACGGAGGTGACTCCAGCTCTGAATCTCCTACCACTGAAAGCCCTCAGTCTGTCCTCACCTCTTCATCAGAGCCAAATGAATTCAAGCCTACAGAGATTTATGCATTTGAGGGCAGTGCTGTGGAAGACGAGTTCTTAGCCTCCACAGTGTCCCCTCAGTCTGAAGACCAGTCAAGCGTCACCCCAGACAACATCTCTGTCGCTCAAACTACTGACCCCGCTGTCTCCACCACTGACCTCCTGGGTTCTGGTTCTGGTTCTGGTTCTGGTTCTGGGACAGACTCTGTAATTGACAATATCACCTTTACCACCGTCACAGACCCCAGCACTGCATTATCGACCACCACAGTTGCTGTTGAGAAGGCACCACGAATCATTATAGGAAACACAGCTATGAATGTAGAAGGTGAGGGTTCAATCCAATCCAAGCTGCTCTATAATGGTAAATATCCTATACCTGCCCTAATGATTATTACATTGTCTATAATATTTATTGTTATTTTCTCGCAGGAGCTCCCCAGCCTCAATCACCCGGCGCGTCAGAAAGAACACCAAGTGAGTCTAGAAAAAAAAAAATGCACATAATACACCAGATGTTTGCATGACTGAACTCTGGCAGTTCATCCTATTAACTTCTACTCCCTCGTGTCTCCAGGCTGGATCATCATCGTTGGCTTTATTGTCGGCGTTGCAGCGCTGGTAATGCTCTGTGTTGCCATCGCCACCAGAGACAAGTGAGTATCAGAAAAACTGAACCTTATGTTTGACTCTAACTAGTATGATTGCCGAATTTAATTCTCATTATTCCTCGTATCTCGCAGGTGGAATGGACCAAGGCAGTCATACCAGGTGGAGACCCAGACTAACTCCTCAAACCAGCAGAGGGGGCTAGAGATGGAGACATTCCTGCAAAAAGAAAAGCCCAGGGAGAATGGAAAGGCAGCAGAGTACACAGTCATTCCCCTGGATGAGCTTCCAGACAATTATTCATCACACTGAAATTCAGAGACTGACCAGGTGGAGGCTTGAGACTCAACACTGAACCACAAGAGGGCGTTTTTGGAGCGAATGAATTTGATCAACTGTCGGTTCTGTTGAGCGTTTCTGTGGACTTTCACATTGCTGGGCCCAGTCCGAATCAGAATCATTGGTCGGGATTTTCCCATGTGACTTTCAAAAACTCTTTTCATTTGCTTCAATTTGAAACTACAGCACTATTTTGGTTGTTGTATTTATTGCAATATAAACTCTGTTAAACACAAGTGTGTGGTTGGGTGAGAAAAATGCCATTTATTTCAAGCAAAGCTGAAAAGTTCTTACAGTGTTTTTACTTCCTGTTTTCCATTGTAAATAATGTGTTTTAACTGTCTGGTGAAAATATCTCTTAAGTGTTTTGTTATAACATTATTTGAAACCTTTTAATATTATTGAGGACTGTGTTGTGGATTGTAACTTATATTAAGGTGCCCTGTTTTCCCTGTATTTACCGTGGAGTCTCTATACTAAACAGCCCACTACAATTCATTATCTTCTCCCGACAACCTATACGGCACTTCAGCTGTTGCAACAAGCACTCATGGAACGTTGATATGCTGTATCACTCCCACCCTCCTCTGAGAAATAAACACAACGGCAGCTCATCAATAAACATTTATTTGTTTCATTTCATATTTACACACAAGTATTAAAACATTTACACACTTTCGGTCCATTTGCCTGACAAATATTATATTTGTGCACTGCTCTGAGTTTATTTAGTACGAGTGCATTCAATCCCGCTCGCACTTGGTCAAGTCAAATTCGAAATAAGTTTTGCATTGCAATGTAAGTCGGACACAAGGAAATTGCTGAACACATTCTTGGATCAAGATGTGCATAGAATCAAAAAGATAGATAGAAAATATAGATTTTAGTACCTAAAGGTTGTACAATTTTACATGTTCATAGAAAACACTTGCTACACTCGGGCAGTTGACTAAGACACACTTCATACATCAAGGCCCAATAACAAATGAAATAGATGGAGAATGGATGTGACGAATTAACAAATAATGGGTTTTTGACATTAAATCAGGGTATGCTGATGATTAGTGAGGAAGACTCTCTTCCGTTTTGGAGGAAGGCAGTGCTTGCGCCAAAAAACGTGATGGCTTGTCAAGGTCTCAAAACATGCAGACACACTGTAGCTGCCCACATCAGGATTTCACACACACGCTCACAAAGTTGCCGTAGTGTGCACATAACCCCTTAATAACATTTTCACTCTTTATAAAAGTGAAAGATATTAGGCTTTCTCCCCAGACGACCATTTGGAGCTCAGTAGTGTCTCGTAAAAACGGATAAATTAAATGCATTTTCTGCAAATAAACAAGCTTACTGTAAGTTCACAGCCTACTGAAACAACTACAGTAATGGCCCATAACAGGAATATCGACATTGTACTAACATTGTTACATATATATAGTTATAGTCTTTATAGAAACCTTTAGCATAGCAAAAAACATTCTGATAGATTACATAAAATGTCTATACATTTGATTTATACACTTTATCTAAAGAGAGTATATACACAAAGTGCAAGGAGGCACTTTAAACATGAATATATAAGCTGTTGCTTATATGAAAAAAGAAATAAATCATCTAGGGTTTGAACAGAGTTGCTACACAGAGTTAAACTCCAAGATATATACACATTCAGCCAACATCCAATGACCTTGTTGTTACGGCTTCAGATTTATGCGAGTGCTGGAGGCAGAATTTAGTGTGCACTTGCTAAACAGACGTGACAAAAGCTAATTAACTCTATTTGTAATTATCATAAGCTTATTATTTATATTCAAATCTGCTGTGTAAAAACTGTAAAATGTAAGTGTTGGTGAGGAAGGCCCAGCCTTCCTTTGCTCTGAGTGTAGTAAAGCTGGAAGGTGGAGAAACTTCACTTCTTCCGACTAAAATATCAGTCTTTTATCCAAAAAAAATGTGTTTAGTCATCACACTGACTGCACTCTGCAGTTGACATCGTCAAGGCAAGGTTGCAATATAGCAAAGAAATAAACAGAAATAAAACACAGAGCAGCGCGCTGTCCTGCTGCTAGAGACACCACCACCTTTATCTCTGGTTGAACCTCAGAGCAGAAACTCAGCGCTTAACTCATAAAGAACACACACAAACATAGAAAAATAGATAAATAATTAATGGGAGAGCACCCTTTATGTACTCTATGTTCAGTATTGCGGCTCTCTGCAACACATCCTGTACTGTTTGTTGTCACATTTAGAGGGCACATGCACATGCTCCCCTCTTATGGCCTTTAAGTCCTAAGCTTTGCTTCTTAGGCTTGACCATGTGCGAGACATCAGGGTGTAATCCCTTAAGTCAAACAGTCAAAGGTAATGCAGTGTTTAAGTATCCTGCAGTTACGTCATAATGCCCACAAAGCACTGTCTCAATCAGTTAATTTTCTCCTTTTAAGAACCCAGTTTGTTTTGTTTTTTTTGTAACCTTTGGTGCATTTAAAAGAAAGACAGAGCGTGTCAGAAAGCACAAATACACAAAAACCATAGTGACAGTGGCTACCATTGAATAATATGTCAAATCCTGATGAGCCGCTTTTGCTCATTTGCTCTGAGTCGCTTCACACCAACTTTTACATTATCTCTCACTTGGTCCTTGTATTAAATTTAACTGGCAAGGCCGTCATCCAAACAATCAACTCTCTGCTCTTTAAGCTACAAAGAAAATGCGTCAGTACAAAAGAAGAATGAGATGTTGCACAAGGTCGAAGAATTCTTTCGTTGACAGAACAGGAAGCTTGCAGCAGCACCAAGTAAGGCCCTGAGTGTTGTCAACCACATGATTAATTCTTCTGTACAAAGTGCCGGAAACGCACCAGTTCATTAGTGCAAATGCAAGATCATACAAGTTGGTGAGTCACCCGTCGTTTGCACCGACTGGCCAACTGTTTGTTTTTGCGGTATGGTTGAATCTGCTAACTTTTTTTTTTTTTTCTTTGTGAATGTGATTTTTTGTTCTTTTTTTCTTGTTGTGTTTGTATAGTCGTGTCTGCAGAAAGTAAAAGCTGTCGGAACTCAGGATAAGGCGCAGCAGCATCTGGATCTGCTTTACTCGCATTTCCATGGTCCCTCCTCAACAAAAGAGAACTCTGCAGTCTTGCCATTTTTGCCCATGGTGACCTGTAAGCAATTACCAAGAACATCTGACTATGGAGCCAAGGCACCATCATTTACACACCATCAACGGTTGGGAGCAGAGAAGCCACTGATTTGATTACTATCAGGCCATTGACCATGGGGCGGAGGTAATGTGTGAATCCCCAACATTGAAATACAGGTCATCTCATACACTGATACAATAATACAGTGATGGTGTTCACATCTCAGTGTGGCTCGTCAGTTACAAGAGGATACGAAAACAACGAGAGTTATACTTTTTCAAAGTTGGCCATGTATTTTATGGATTCTCTGCCCAACCGAATTACAATGCTGAAATAATCACAATGCAACTTTATCATCAGACACAAAGTTGCACCATACAGACAATAAAATACCAACAAAATGACTCCACTGATAACAACAGTTTTACTCCTGTTTGTTTAGAAAAGCTAGCTACTATTGCTAGCTACAACTCTAACACTGATAGGAAAAGGATCTTTGTTAGGCATTTCATGAATGTATGCATAACTTTGGATGAAACACGGTGAAACAGCAGTCTTTATGTATACCACTGGCTATGAAAATTAAAGATGGCCAATGATTCAGAAACTGTAATTTGGTCTGGGCTGCCACAAATACATGTCCAATTAAGTAGACAAAAGAAAAATAAAACAGTTTCTTAATGAAATCAATAGATATCACAACAATAATACAGCTCAAATATAACTGGGTACAAGACAATGCATTAGAGGAAGTTGATGCTTAAAAAGAAACACTTTCATCTGGATTTTATGAGAGTAAGACAGAGTTTTGGA
>CAEMYA010000013.1:8698975-8731993 GCA_903131615.1 Diplodus sargus | reverse complement strand
AAAACTGCTTTTTCATATGATTAACAGGTGAAAAAAATAAATATAAGAATATTTATTCAGCTTTTTCACCCCAAAAAACAAACACATTTTCTTCAATGAAATGTGACAATTGCTATTCACACAGACACAAATACGAAACACGAGCACAGAAAGACGAAAACAGACACGGAGCTGGGGAGGAGTCTCTACATACAAGTCTCTATGTCCGTTAACGTGAAATGTACCTTGCAGTCGTCTATCAAGATTGAGTTGTGGTGAGCGTATACATTCTGGTTGGTGTTATTTTCAAAGTAGGACTGATTCCTTGCCACCTCAAAGTCCTCCATGCGGTTCTGCTGAGAGTCGAAGGAGTCAAGCTCGTGTTTGGAAAGGTGGTACACGATACCCGCTCCATAGGAGTCCCCGACCACGTTGACTGAAGTGCGGAAACGATCCCTGCATATTGAAGAAAAAGAATGGCAGGAAAGATTCAGGAGAATAATTAGTAGAAAGAAAAGAGAAAAACAAAAAGCGAGAAAAAGTGTTTTGGATTTCTTCATAGGAACACAGTCAATGCAAGAGATTTTTACTGCTGTTCAGCAGCAATCCACAGTAGCTTATATAGCTCGGGACACAAAGAGAGGATTACCATGCTGTGTTAATATATTAGCAATTAAAGGTTAATTAATTTCGGATGGATGGAAGCTTTCATATGTACCATTTAGCCCAAGGGTTAACAGGACCACAAGCAGCGTATTCCTGGCTGAGTCATATCAGCATTGTCGCCGAAAAGAGAAGAAAAGTCTCAACCCTTTTTTTTGTCTTTTTGCAAATGGATTATGTTCTCTAGTTATGTTAATTCTGTTCCTGAATTAACACAGAGATGTCAGTGAGTCAGCGAGTGGGAACGTGGAATAGAACTCTCCATTTATAGAAGAATTATCAGAAAAAGCCCAACTGCCAGAGATGTTTACACCCGCAGAACATATGTTAGTATAATGAGACACACTGGTAAAAACCTGTACATTGTGTACAAGTCAAGCATCTGTTCTGATGATACTTTGGCCCGTATAATGTGGTTTAGCTCCACAGTGTAATTGTGTATGAAAAAAACATACTGAAGGCCTGGAAAAACAGGCATTTAGATACATATATGTTTATTTAAAATGTCAAAAGATGTTCATATGTAAAATAAATAGGCTTTTGGGTTTAGACTTTTAGTCTCATAGAAATCATTAACATTGTAAAGGAAGAGCAAGCTGTTACTGTTCAACCAGGCAATTAATTTGTGTGCAGATTTATAGTGAAGAAAGGTGAGATTTGCAGTTCCTGTGGTTTATTCTTATTAAATCAAAAATAACACAGTGAGCATGCCATGTCTTGTTGAGATGACCATACAGTCTAAAAGGAGGAAAATACGGATTTTGTCAGACAAAAACCAGACCAATATAAAAGTCCTTGCACAGTGCTGTAAGGTAACTAACAGTATTTTTGATCTATGCTGAACTTACAGCAGCCAGTCGACAGCGACCAGGAGGCTGATGTCCTGAGTGGGCAGCCCCACCGCCGTGAGGATCAGAAGCATCGTCACAAGTCCAGCGCTGGGGATACTGGCTGCTCCCACACTGGCCAGCGTGGCTGTCATACTAAATGGGAGACAAGTTTCAAAAACAAAAGGAGTTAAGGCTACAAAAAAACACCAACCTGTACACTTTTAACATTCAGTCACTGTATTTCTGATAAAAAAATGGAATGGAAAAACAATGAGGTTTGAGCTCAAGCTGTGATTGAATGTGTATGTGTCATTCACATGTAAAAACCTACTTTTCACTTGTAAAAATGTCCAGTTTGCATGTGACATAATTCTTTGGCATTCTTTTTCACTTGTGAAAATGTTATATGCTCATATGACATTTTCACAAGGGAGCAGAAGGAGGCTCATTTATTACCAAACTGTTACCTTTTTCAAAACGTGTTGTCATATATTTTTGTCACCACATTCTTACCTGACAGTAATAATCTGGCCCCAGTCGAGATCGATTCCATTCATCTGAGCTATGAAGATGGCGGCGACGGCCTCATAAAGCGCTGTGCCGTCCATGTTGATTGTGGCACCGACTGGGAGGACGAAACGCGTTACTCTCTTGTCGATGCCCAGGTTCTCCTCCAAGCATCGGAAGGTGACAGGCAAGGTACCAGCACTGCAGGGGGGGGAGGAGATATCTTATTATCATGGTCAGATAAAGCATGCAGTTGGGCTCTAAAAACTTACAGAAACAAAATGAAACACTGTCTGTGGAGGATGAATTCAACTGAGTCCCACACATCCACTTGATGTTGCAGTTTTAAAACTTAATTGTATGATTTTTCTTTGCATATTAAAATAAATCCACTCTCAACCACGGTGATTTATTAATTGTAAATGTTTTACATAAATTAAATTAAATAGACTTATGTAGGCGTAGACGTTCATGAGTTTAACTTCACCAAAGAAAGTTATGCTAGTTAGAATTCACTTGAAGGGTGAATTGCAGAGAAAACAAAGGTTGAAAATCAGCAGAAGTTTGCATGTTCTGTATGGTTTTTAACAAGCATTCTTCCTCAAGTTCAGACCGGAACATGTTAAAACAGAGGTCACCTTAGGAGGGAAGAGTGCATCTATATCATTAATAAAACATCAAGTATAGGAGCGATATCCCACGCGGATTCAAAGTGAGAAACCATACTAACTGGCAAAGACTTCTACGTAAAGGATGAAAAAGGGGATTGCGAGTATTCATAAACACATGCAACACGTTGGGGAGGAAACCTAATTTAGAGACAGTCCTACTTAAATTATAAAACAGGAAGGACAGCGGGCAGATATCCCTCATACCTGGACGCTGTTCCAAGTGCCGTGACCCAAGCTTGGAAGATTCCCATGAAGAACGTGAAGGGGTTTTCTTTAACTATCACAAAATATATCAGCGGAAGGAACATTCCGCCATGGATGATGAGACCCACTATCACAGTGACCATATACATCCCCAGCTGCCTCGCCACCACCTCCAAGTCATTAATGGAGATGATCTTTCCACAGATGAGGCAGGCAATACCAAAGGGGGAGTACCTGAAGATAGACACAGGATATGTTCGTGATCAGGTTGATATGTTACTGCAGGTGGATTGTTAATAATTCCAATATAAGTTCATTGTTGGGCACAGCTGGCAAAAAAACAGGTGGTTCGGCAGTGTCGCTGAGCGTGGACTGATGCCTGTGTTGGAGAAGCACTTACCACATAATTGCGCCAACGAGCTTCATGATGATCTCGTTCAGGACGTTGAAAAACTCCAACATCAGCTTGGCCCTCTCTCCCATTTTCCCCATAATGACTCCAAAAGCGACAAAGAATCCAATCAAACCTGTATGACACAGAATATGTTCACGTTAATCAGTCTTGGACAAGACCTGGAAAACCACAATTGTCCTATATCACCATATATGATGTCCAATATGTGCCTATATCGTCTATTAGAGACTATATTGCAGATAAAGATGCTTCAGGTAATCTATCATTACTTAATTCCAAGTGAAGTATTTTGACAGCATTGGTGATAAAATTGACTTTTACAGTCAGTGTTATCTCTGCTGAGGATGTTCGGCTTTTGATTCTGTTCTTTTGTTTTCCTATGAGCAGGATATTTCAAAAAAAATATTAGATTCAGCTTTGGTGGGCGGCTCAACCATGGAGGAATAAGTGATTCATTTTAGGGAGGAAACAGTCTAAAAAGGTCAGAACTCTTGCAGAATTAAAAAAAAAGAAAAAGAAAACGTTTTCCCAGTAAATACCGTGCTTTCTTGACTTAAAAACAATTGGCACATACATCCCATGAGGGTCTGTCACTACATATATACTGATGACAATGTGGAGATTTTCTTTTATTAAATCTGTGTGTTCAGCACAGCGGGTGGTATGTGTCATCTGAGTGTTTTCTTTATTATGTAACAGAATATAAGAAAATAACTTTTCTTTCTTTTACTGCTACTTCTTCTTCTTGGCTCTGCAGTGGGTGTGTTTCCAAACTTTTTTTTAACCTACCCAGGACATTCATCCCACTCTTGAACTGCAGGGACCTTTTGACTGTGAACTGCGGAGGTGCTCTGGTTCTATTAGTGGGCACGGGTATTTTGGTGATTACTGTCTGGATCTGGACAAGAAGCAAAGAAAAGAACAAACGGTTGGGGCGACTGACAGATGAATCAGACTTGTTGTGGTGGGTGAAAACCATCTGTGGGACTCCTACCTGCTGAAAGCACGCCTGCACCAAGTTCTCAGGGAAGAGGTTTCGGATGAGATCGAAGAAAGCGTCCACACTGGACACCTCGTCGTTCTTCTTTCCCTGTCCGAGATTGGCCTTCAGCTTTGGGTTGCCGGGATGGATGAGCAGCACCAGGACCACCCCCAGGATGGCTGCGATCACCGTCGTCGACATGTAGTACACCATGGCCCTGGTGCCTAAGCGGCCGCTGGATTTGGCATCCAAGCCAGCAAGTCCTGTTGGCACAGCGTGTTTGACAGGAAACTAAAGTAAGTGTTTATTAATAAGAAGACAGTTTGAAAGACTTATCAGAGTATTGCATGGATCCGACTGTAGGAACCCATCAATCTCAACTTTCAGATAATGAGTTTAGATAAGTTTAGATTTGGTTTAAGCCTACGTAGATTTAAAATCTATGCACTTTGATAGAGTAAAACATCACATTTCAGTTGAAATGTCCATCCAGTCGGACCAGCTTGCAGCGTCTGAACTGTGAAGCCTCCACACACTAGGCTGTTCAGACAGGAGGTGCTGGTGTTGTGACTGGGACTGTTTTGTCTTTGTATATTTGGGAAAATATAATTCTTTGCCGGAAAAACATTTCAAATGAGTTGCATCCAAAGTGAGATGACTCACTTAATTACACATTACACTTAGCTAGACAATAGGACTGTTTGAATTCAGTTTTTAATTATCCAGTCTGATGGCAAGTACATGTGACTCTGTTTATCTGTTGTGGAGGGAATAGATGTCTTGAATTCCAGAACAACACATGATGAATGATGGCGCTCATTAACACGTGGACTGGTTACCAAGGGTAACAGAGTTTGGTGAGGAAGGCTTGCTGGAAGCTTCGTCTAATTGTTTTACTTGTGCTACCTACTTCTTTACTTGTGGAGAGGCAACTGTAAATGTGTCTGTACACTGTGCTACAGACAGTACATCCAATATCACATGTGTAGGTGATCACATTCACTACAGAACCAAACTTTTGAGCATTATTTAGTATCATCTCAGGTTATTATGTTGTTAGTTAATGTTAGTCAGTTTTACATGTTGATTTACAGTTTTGAGTGATCATTAGGTACTGTATTCCAAAGCTAATAACACTTTATAAAGCCATAAATGGTAAGTGTATAGTTACTAAAACTTTAGACAATAATAATTTCACTGTCAACAAACAATCAAATGCTTTATAAACAATTGTTAGGCAATTGGTTTTTGTAAAGTTGCAACTGATCAGATTAAATTGTTGATTAATACTGCTTAGTTAGTCTATTGGCATGATTTGGATGGCCAACATAAAATTGCAACTGATGGGAATAAACAACATTAAAACCCCATCATCTTTCTCATACCAAATACACAGTCTCCTCTGATTTGTCAGCTTACCCATGCATGAGCCAGCACCACTACCAACAACACGGGAGCTTTGCTTAATCAAGATTCACCTGCCAAACTAGCGCTAAGGCATTCATTCTGCGTGTGTGACATGGTGACATAATGTGATGTCACAAAGTCACAGAATTAAAGGTGGGACTACAGACGAGGTGTTTCAGGAGCAGTGATTTCTGTGGGAGAAAGGAGCTTCTGATGGTGTGGGCCTTTTGAACTTTAAAGATCTTTAAGTTGCACAAGAACCTTTATCAAGCAATGAAGAATAAGATTAAATAATATAAGATAAAATAAGATAAGATAAATACTATGTATATACCTTTACCATCATGAAGATGAGACCAAGACTGATATTTGAACCCAAAATTGTAATAATGGCGCACAGCAAAAAACTAAAAGATTATCAAAGTACATAAATATAATTGCACCAAGACCTGTATTTCACATGATTAAAGGCAGCATGCATAACTATGCATATATATTGAATATCAGTAGATTTTGCAGTCCTAATTCTTTTTTTTCTATGAGGTTTGTGTTCTCACATAAAAAGTGTGAGAAAAACAATAAAATGTGTTTACTGGTGCCTGTGTGCTTCCCGTCCTCGACACAGGTCTTGTTTATACACAAATAGCCTGAAAAAAAAAAGTCCACCCACTCTCTTGTCTCTTCTGTTGCAGCTCAACTCCCAGCGAGCAACAAGTCGCACCATGCGACCTCATTTCAGACCAGTTGTCAGCAAATTGAGCAGAACAGTTTGCAGCAGCCACTGTATCTTACCCACCTGTGACCAGACTGGAAACAACAAGAGGCAGAATGAGCATCTTCAGCATCCTCATTAGGATCTCCCCAGGGAAGGCGATGATCATAATAACATCAGGGGGGAGAGGAGATATGTGCCGCAGCAGCATTCCAGCAATGGAGCCCAGAAACACACCTGAGCCGGCGAGAGGAAAACACCAATCAAACACAAAGCCAGGTGACTCATGGGATACTAACTGTGAACAAAGTTTCTGAAAAAGAACACAATATTGGTTTTAAATAAACTCACTTTTTGCCTCTTTGAGTCTAAATTGACATGATACCTTGGTCATATTGTCATGTAGGTGTTACCTACACATACTGCGATAACTGTGTTCATGTGCGACAGGTTAAACCTTTAACTTCACAAGGACACTTGTGTTTTTCACCTTAAAGCAGCTAATAAAATAATGACATTCAGATAATATTAATGTCTTCACATCTAATTTTACTATGATATTTGAATGCAATGTGACCCCAGAATCAGAACACCACGAAACTACTTTCTCTTTGCTAAAATGCCTGCTATTTTTACATCAAGGAAGAAGCTGTGAACCATTTTCCTATTTAAATGGTATGTAGTGAAATGTTTTGGCTTCACGTCGGGCGGCACCAGTGACTCAGTGGTAAGCGCTGTTCGCCTCTCAGCAAGAAGTTACTGTATTTGAAAGACTGAAGTCTTCTTGTGTGGGTGGATTTTCTCCTGAATTTCCATGTTCTTTCCACACTCGGAAGACATGCAGGTAAGGTTAATTGCCCTTACTGTAGGTTTAAGTGTGTTTGTCTTCCTCACTGATGGACTGACTAGCTATCCAGAGCATACTCTGCTTTTTGTCAATTGCATGCTGGGAAAGCAGAGGAAGCAAATCGATGAATTGTGGATGGAAGTGGCGGGAGCAAAGACTCACCAAGGATTGTCAGAGTGAGAACCATGTTCTTCATGATTTTGTCGCACACACCGCCACAGGGGTTCTCGGGAGGGTCCACTTTGGGCTCCAGGTGGCTCTCGGCCATCCTGACCTCCACTTGCTTCTGCATTTTGTTGGCACTGAAAGAAATAAAGAAGGAAGAATAGATGTTATTTCTTATGCACTTCTCTCACTTACTTTTAAAACAAGATGTTAAGCTACGAAAAGGAATTGAAACAAACAGTAAGCAGTTGCCAAAACAGCCTTTATAAGTCACATTGATAAGCGGTCCTTCCATCTTTGTTGCGCATTGCAGCTTCCATAAATGGAAATGGTTACCGCTGGGAAGCCGGAGAGAGATAATGGGCTTGCTATCACAATTTCAACTCAAGTCTTCACAGGTATGCATACGATTTCAGCAAGGCTCCCAAGCAATATATCATGGCACCAACTCTCATTATCTATACGTCTATATTACTATACCAGGCTTCAAGCAACTGTATGAACTTTTGTGTGAACCACAGGGGTTCAGATCAACCACTCTTCTATGAAGAACTAAGGATGTGGTTCAGTTGTGACAACCAGCGAGAGAAGTAACTGTTGATTAGCGAACGACAATGGCAGCTCCAAAGAGGCTAGCGTCACTGCTAAAGCATCATTTCTATATCTGTACTGGAGAGCATTTTTATTGAGGAGCGAAGAACATCACTAAAGGCTTTTTTCAATGGATAGATCTTTTCGCTCTTTTCTCGAGTGGCTTTGTAAAGACTTTGATTTACCAACTCTGGCGGCTCTGCTGGCAGTAGCTCTCTCCTACTGTTGATCTGATTGGTCGAAGTTAGCCGGTGATAGGCGACAATACGAGACAGATAGACAGATGGTTCGTCTAATCACCAGCTAAGTTTTTTCTTGGAAGTGCCTGCCTTACCAAGTCATACTTTTTTTGGATTGTTAGACTCCAAATTATTTAAAATGTGTGCTTCTTTGACTCTGATGCTGCAAAGTAACTACTAACTTAAGTTTTCAAATAAACGCGGTGGATTAAAAAGTACAGTATTAGCCTCCAAACTGTAGTGAAGTGAAACGATAAAGTAGAAGCAAATGGAAATACTTAGAGTAAAGTACAAGTACAAATTGTAATTAAGTACAGTTTTTGAACAATGTATCTTTTCTAAACAGTTTCTAATGACGACATCCAGATGGTTCTACGTAACAAACTATCCCGCACGTCAGCTTAATCTATACCAGGCAAAAGGAAAAAATGGTCAGTATTGATTGAATTCACAATACTGCATGCGGGATTACTATTTTGAAAGAAGCGCTCATTGTGTCATTAAGTGATTAGCAGGGCACATGCTCACATGATTCAACTCAATTAATTCTGCCTACTCTGCATTCTTAATGCGTGCAAATTGGTAGAAAATAAAAAATAAAAAGTTTGCAGATGGCCTTTCAGAATAAGCGTCTGACATTTCCAAACAATTAGCACAGACTCAATTAAGAGCCGGTTTGTAATCTGCATTTTAAACAGTTTATTCCGGTTTCACTCGATTCATCTGAATAAACACATCACCAGCTGCTTCTAACATTCCCTCTGCCACTGCCGCAGTTACTTCCGTTGGGTGACTATGCATTGGAATATATGATACTGTGAGACACTTTACTTCTGTGTTGAGTAGACTATAAGAGCAATGGAACCTGAATGGAAAGTCTCTGATCAGTGATTTGGCATCATGGCATGGCAGCTTCCCACACCTTACAGATAATTTCACTGCTTAAAGATGCTAATTTGAAATGATGATCCAGCTCACAAACCCACTCGTTCGTCATCCTGCTTCATCATATCCGTGAAGCAACACGTATCTCACGTTTGTTTTGGTCTGGTGCAAAGCCTCTTTGACTTAAAGATCAGCTTTCCCCCGTGTAGCCTCTAAATCCTCTGTAGAGCACAGACGTGCACAGTTACGTAACAGTGAAAGTCGCTCGGACACTCTCGACCTTCATGACTCCAACACCTGGAATATTAATGCGGGCTGCAAATGCAGCATAAAGCCACTGATGTTTCTCTCTGTGAAGGTTGTGGATTAAGTGAAAAGTTTCCCTCCTCATTTACGATGCAGAGTGGAAAACCAAGATTCAATTATAGACAGTACTGAAACATAATGGACTCTTCTTCACTTATTCAATGTTGATGTTTGATAATTAAATATTTGAATTGCCTTTTCTGCAGAAGACGTGGAAGGGAACGTACAAGGTGAGGACAGTACAGCTGCCAAGTCAATCACGACCGTCTGATACACTGTGCTCTAGCATTAATGAGACTTAAGCCTTTTAAAGAGGATAAAATTAGCACCTGCAGAACACAAGTGATTGAGTTATGCAACAGAAAAGGGGCTTCCCAGGAAAAGTCAAGGTGTCACTGCCACCTGCCTGACGACTGTTATGCAGGAGATTAGTAATTTGAACACCAAACTTAAGTGTTAAGACCCGAGTTATCTTTGTTTTCCTGATGGATGACCCCTCCAGAGTCACGTAGGGCAGAAAAGTCTTCATGAATTAAGCAATGTTATACAGTTTGGTGCCAGAGGGGAGAGCGTTTTGAAACGGCGAGGGATTTCTTTTTTCAGTGCAAGCTGGCAATTTTTACGCTCACGCTATAAAAAGTCACACAAGATGCACTATCTATGCAAACGGATCAGCACAGAGCATATGCACTGCTTTTAAAGAGCAATAACCAAATCATCTGAAAAATTTCACTCATACTCTCCAAATGTGTCACCAACAGGATTACTTCGCACCTTACTCTGACATAAGTTTACCTTCAGAGCAGTTCTATCTTGATAACACACAGCAGATCACAGCTATTACACATCACTGATGCATCAGTCAGCTTTCAAGGGAAATCCTCACAGGAGCCGCCGAACATTATTCTGATGGCACCTCTTCAGCGTCAACGTTTTCGATGACTAATCTCATAAACAACCACCACATCACTACTACGTGCTAATAATAATTCTTACCAGTTGTTTTTTTTTTTTTTTTATGTCGCTTGAGATTAATACTGAATTTGTGGAGAGATACTACACAGCCGTCGGCGTAAGCGAGAAAAATATCAGAGTCATGGCTTGTGCATTAGTAAATCCAGTCAAAAGCTCCAAAAAAAAAAGTATTTGATCCCTTCAGAGGTATCTCTTTGGTCCTTAAAAAAAACTGCAGATTGCTTCTCGCTCAGCATTCGGTGTACATCCACAGTCACAGGTGCCTTCTCATTCAGCTGCTGGGTGGTGCGTAAAGGTGGACTGACGAACCTGGAGGTCTGACAGGAGTCTCCCAGACATGAAGGGTGGAGTCAACCCGCTAGGATTAGTGAAGGAGTGAAAATCCTCGTTGCAGCCTTTCCTTTCCCTTTTTTTTTCTTCTTTTTTTCTTTCTTTGATTTGTTTACATCTCCTTCCAGAGGGAATGATTTGCAATGCTTTGGATGTCCAAAGAGATCGAGTCTCAAAAGGTCCCGAATGAGTAAAAAAGTGATACAAATATTTTTAAGAGGTGCTGAGAGTTATATCGTTGCTGTTAAATTTTTCGGCTGCACTGAACAAACAGAACAAATTGTGTTGGGATATTGAGCTAATTCGATTTTTTTAAACTATGAATCAATGCCCATTTATCTCATCCAATCGTTAACTATGATGCACTGACAGATCTTATGCACAGCAGCTTGGTTTGCAGAGCTTTTATTTTGGACAGCCTTTACAAGAAATGCCAGAAAGATTGAAAAAAAAAAAAACACCTTGGCTAAACGGGATCTCTGAGAGTTTTTGCACCACAGAGAGGCCTCATGATGGGATAAGTGTGAGGTCGTGTGCTCCCAAGAGTGTTCACAGCTCATTGACTCAAGTGACCAATTTCATGAATATGAGAAAACTGAGACTTCTACATAGATTTATTGTTATAAATCTGAGTCACACTTAATAATGGCTAATAATAATGATAATAATAATAGCAATCTAAGGGAGTCATTATATGTAATGGTTTATTGGTTTATTCACATGCTTTCTTAGCTTGTGAGACAGTTATGAGAAAGGGCACGAGTTTGAGGTTCAGATTAAGGTTCTCAATTATTGTTCACTGTAAACAATAGCTTGAAACTTAAGCAGCAAAAGGTTTCAAGGGGAGCTCATTTGGCAGAATGAAATTTAATTATGAGCAAAACAGAAGAAAAGAGAAAAGTGACTGCAGCTGTTTCCTCCGCACATTTTCCAATATTTATCATACATCAATTATGGCTTATATTTGTGTAAGATTTCTTATTTCTTACGGATTTTAATGAATGTTTTGGTAAACAAGCCGCTTCCGTCAGCTCTGTTCCTCAGTTTGGACCATTATGAGATTGCTTGATATGGTGGAGGCAAATAAAATGCAAATCAAGGCAAATATGAACTTTTCAGAATAAGAAAATGTATGTTTATTGCTTTCTAATGAATCCTAAATGTTTCAGAGCAGCACGAGATCTTCTTCCTGTTTCCAAGTCATGCAGCAGAAACTTTGCACTGCAACAACAGCAGCGAGTTAGGTTATGTTTAGTGTTGAATAGCCATTGACTGTGGGACTGTGGGGTTACTGAGTTGTCTCAGAAAGTGGCGTGGCTATTGGACATGCAGTCATTGTGATGCTCTTTAGTGCTAATGGAATGTAGTACAATTACTGAAGTATGTACTGAAGTACAATACTGAAGTACTTGTTCTTGTGTTTCCATTTTCTGTTGCTCTATACTTCCACTTCACTACATTTTGAAGGCTAAAATTGTACTTTTTACGCTATTACATTTGTTTCATAATAAGTTACTTTGCAGATCTGCATGCAGTGTCAGAGACAAGGAAACACAATTTTAAATGTATTTTATAAACAATTTAAAAAAAAAACCTCATTCAGATTACCAAAGAAAATGCTGAATATGTATATGAATATGAATGATGTACAATTTACTTTTACTTTTTGATGCTTACATTGACATTTATTGCCTGAAAATGACTTACTTGAAAACTTGAGTGCATTAAATATCAGGTAAGACTTCTACCCGAAGTGCTATTAGGACGCTGCTCTTTAATGATCTGTTGGGCTGCCTTGCTCTTTATGTGGACAAGATGATCACTAAGGTGTCATCACTGGAGCCATCTTCGAATTTCGACAGTCGTCGTGTATCGTTTGATACCTCTGATACATTTGAGCCTCATTCATTCTCATACAGGATCATTTGGTTGTACAAACAGGGCTTTGATAGTTTGATCATGTAGTTACTTTAAACCTTCACGCGGGAATCAAAGAACGGTCAGAATCAAAGGAGAGCTCCAGCTGTCTGATTGCGTGGTGATAGACCATTAAAACACCATATAGCTGCCGTGGGAAATAAGTGGATTATCCCCGCATAGTTTCTGTGTGCAGGTGTATTGAGGTGGCACTTAATTTCCACGAAGTGTGTGTGCGAGGATTCCCACCACTGAGCCGCTCTCAGAGCTTGGACAGGGAGACGAGAGACAATCTAAGAGCACATGGCAAAGCATTCGTCCATGCAACTCCACACCTGGCTCCACCTTTTCTCCCCTCCGCACCAAGCCGACCTCATGCTGCAACACCTGACAACACACACCACACTTAGACAGCAGGTGTCTATAATTAACTAATCTGTTCTGAGCCATCCTAATCCAGCACACATACACACCGAGATGGATCAGACGCACTCAGAGGAAGTCTACAGCTGTGAAATCCTAGAACATATTTCCGCAAATCAAAAAAACAAAGGTGGATCCTGATAATGGATCACTTTGTAGCAATCAAATATATTATGTAGATGTCAAGGAGTAAAGCTGTTTGTTTTTTTTCCAACCCATACCAAGTCAACAACATGCATACATTCATTCATTCTCACCTTTTCGAAGGATTTTATGTGTAATATGTTAGGCAAACAAAAAAAAAAAGGGACTCAAAAGCAAGACAAAAGGCAGGTAGGAAGATGTAACTGAAGCTTTCTTAACATAAAGCTCCAAGAAAAACTAAAGAGAAATATAAAACCTAAAGAAGTACCTTTATGAGTAAGTAAGTAGTAACTAGATGAAGCTCGAGGAACACAGGCAGGATTGCAAAACAAAAAAAACAAGGGCTGAATCAAAAGGGGCAGAAAACACAGCCAGGGCAGGAAAACAACAGATGAACTGACAAAGAGTGTGAAAGCTCTGACTTAAATAAACGTGGACTGATTAACTAACGAGGCACAGGTGCACGCAGAGGAAGGGCGGGAAAAGGACAAAAACAGGAAGTGGAAAGTACAGTAAGACACATGAGGGAAATAACTGAACTGAAGCTGAGGACTGTTACAATGTGATGTTCTGTTCCACGTGAACATAATGATCATGTAAGAGGAAGGAAAACTGCAAATGTAACAACAGGATCAGCTGTTGGTTGATTTGGACTGTGTTGCAGTTAAAGTTTTGATTACCACAACTTAACTTCAATAAATTCAGAAAAAGAGTAAATTAGAATTACCGCCCTGTAGCGGCCCTGCCTCAGTACACCAGTCAAGTTGCAGTTTACATACGTGTCTGTCTGGACTCGTGTAATATTAGTAGTGAAGGAAATGTATGGTACCAAAGAATAACTTCCAGTGAGAAACATGCTGTCTGGATTTTTTTATTTTTATTTTTGTAGTGTTTTATTGTTTTATGGTTTTAGATCTTTCATTTATTTTCTATGATTATTATTTATTCTATTATATTTTGTCAACATTTAACTGTTTATTTCTAAAATGATATTAACAATGAAGCTAATTCTGATGAAACAGTAACTGCAAAGCGTGGCACAGGCGATTTATACACTCGGCTCCTTTTCAAGGTGGACACTCAACAAGAGTGCCATTAATTCAGTGACGGACCAAAGGTGAAATATGGGCACAATCGCTCCTTCTCTTCCTGAGTCGTGGTGTTGCCACAGAAGTGTTTATGCAGAACATTTTGATGTCAGAGTGAAGATGACCTTTACCCTTTGCATGTTAAATGTCATCACTTTATCTTACTAGACATTTCTTTGGTGCAGATCTGGATAAAGGGACAGGTCTAAGATGTTTATTTTCCTTTCTTTCCATAACATTGAGAGATAGAACAAAAAAAATGTTAATTTGTCGGGAGATAATGCATGGATCTTGAAGAAGAAAATCAGGCTTTATATTGGGACTGGCATGTGATCTAGTGGGCTTTAATTATGGGTTAGCATTACTGTTTGGTTTAAGATTTAGAGTGATGCAGGGCTATCATGTTTGACACTGGATTAGGGTTGACTGAATAAAAAGGGGGCTGTTGGGCCTCGGCAGAGGTGTGGACTCTATTTTGCTTGCTGGAATCATTAGGACAATATAGTGATAACAACCATTTCACCAAAAACACACTTTGTAGCTTTTATAAGATTAATCTAAAGCCATAACTACTAAAAATATGGGTCTGGACAGACACTGATGTTAACTGCAACTAAAGTGCTTCACAGAGGCTTACGGCCACTGACACACCGGCAGTTCCGGTGATCTGGAACTTTTTAAATCCGAAGAGTTCTGACAGTCATTGATTTTTTCAGGGAGACAAGACATCTCTCAGAAGTACAAAGGTGCCCGATATTCTGTCCATCTTAGGTACTGAACATACAGTACAACTCCAAACTTACCCCAAACATTTTACTATTTATGGGATCAGGTGGGACATTCTAATTCGACTCAGTTCCTGCCAATAAGGAATAAGATGAGCACAGGCAATCCGATCGATCAGCTAAGACGCTATGGGGAGTGTTTCCTTGAGGGTCTAAGGAGATAGTAAAGGCACATTGTGATCTGTGATATTGGGCTGCACAAATAAGATTTACTCGACTTCTCTAACAGGTAAACACACAATTCCTACATTTCAGACAAGATGACATAAAAAGGGAGAGTACATAAAGAGATCGAAAATGCATGCTCTATATATACTCATCACCAAAAACGTCAAACAATTACAGCAACTGAATTCATCAGCTGTCTGAACGTCAGTATTGAGACATCATTGCTCTACTGGTCTTCATAAAAAAAATAAAAATAAAAATAAAAATTGAAACAAGTAATAAAACCAATATCAGTATGTTAGAACACAGCAACAGGAAATTCAGCTATCACATGCAGGGATTATCTAATTGAAGCCAAAAGATTCCCTAACCCGGGGGTCAGTCAGTCAGTAAAAAAGTGATAATTCAATGGGCCAGAAAGAATGAGGATAAATGAGCTTTTCTGATGGTTCCACGTGCCAAAGTGTCAACGCTCTCAGGGATTTTATGCTATGTGATCAGTCAAATTTCATCTGCTTCACTACAGTTTTAAAAATCTCCATCTGCTGCAGAGGATTATAAAACTAGACAAATATTATCTCTGGAGACCGGGAATGAAAACCAAGCTTTGCTCACAGTTCAGGCCCAGGGAAAAAAAGTTATGTTTAACTTTTTATGATAACTTTGATGAAGGGATTTATATCCAAATGAAGGATTTTGATGTACTGCAGTGTGGGGCAATCAGACATTTTTAGTGGGAAGCAATCGGTGCAAACACACACACACACACGTTAGTTCAAAAGGCCATGACATTATGAAGAAAGTTTAAAATAGTTTTAAAACAGTGCAGTATGAAGACCTAAAGCCCTTCTGTTCATGGACTATGTGAGGAAATGCAAAAGAGGTTCTACAAAACAATGTATTGGTCTTTTCCCCGTGTGCGTCAGCAAACACAACCCACAGCCTTTCAGTAACTGTCATGCTGCAATCGGAGTGTATCCAGACAACACATGAGTAAAGTAACTCAACTACCCATGACAAAACTTTAGCATGGCCACTGCGATGCGCTGGCACTTCTCTGTCACGCTCACTTCCTCCCTTCCCACAACAAACTAGACTTTTTGCACAAACAAGGATCGCCCAGTAACACAAAGATTCTGAGCAACAAATCCTCCTCACCATGCTTCAATAAATTAGCCAATAATTATCTCTAACTCGACCACTGTAGAATGGCAAGATTCCACCACAGTGTTTCAGCACTGAACGGGATGTTGCCCCCCTGTCTTTAACTTCGGGGGCACATGTAACTCCAGAACTCAAAAGCATGGCAAATAATCTGGATTTGCATTTTCAGATACGTGCATTGTTTGGGTTTTTTCGTTGAGGAAAGGGCTGTCACTTTTTCCAGTGTGTGATATATTGACTGTTTTTCTTTTTTTGCTTGTTGAAGCGGAACTTCCCATTTCCCATGAACACAGCAGAAAAGCTACGACATGTCTTAAAATCACAGATGCTAATCTTGAAATTCCAAACTGATTCTAGGGAAAACAACAATGTATAATGTACACTTTTAATTACAGGTTATTTTTCTTAGCACTGGATCTGATTTTTCAGCATTTTTCTGATTATAGGAATCACATTTTTTTTTTCCAAATGGAAATGAAAGTGTATATAAGAATAAATAACAGCAAGGTTAATCTTTGAATAGATATATAAAGTGTGCATGTAAAATGCATACAGTGGATGCACACATCAGGCTAAATACAGCCACATCATAAGGCATGATGCACGGCTGATGATCCCGTTTCAATGATGATTTTAATTACATCTTCTTGTGTTGTAAGAGCAGGGCTGGATCTGAGCCAGAGCTCAGCACCAGCTCCTGATTACGAGGGTTAACGGCTCTTACTTATGCACGAGAAGTACAATTAAAAATGTTCAGATCGGATGAGCACCTCTTGACTTGCTCTGCCATCATGCCCTCCTGCTCGACAGTGAAGTTGGAAAGGGAACGCCAAAGCTAATTTTTCACAAAATCTTCTTGTCCTTCCTCACACAGAGTCGGGCAAAATTAAAGCTAAATTATTCAGCCGTAGGATTACGTGCTTCTTTGCTGTCTTAGTGGGAGTGGGGCAAGGAAATTGATATCAATTTCCATCTCTGTGCATAAAAAAAAAAGGTTGTTCCGGAAGGTGTTAGCCTAGCTTAGCTGGATGTAGAGAGAATCGGCAACCATTGAGCAGAAAAAAGAAAGCTACATCTCTTAAGGGCTCCAGCGTCTTGATTAAATGTGATAGGTTGTAAGCTAGACATCCAAGTTTTACCTTAGGTTTTGAGTTTGGAAGTTTCAGAAAGCTGGCAGCTTCACAATGAGAACATGACCTCTGTGATAGGATTAAGTTTAGCGTTATCACTTTAAGAGTGTACCGTTCAAATAGGTTTTACGCAGTTAGGTTTAACTGTTAGTATTTCCACGAGAGCATGCATTTTATTGCAGAGTCCAAGCAGTAATACGACCTTTGAAAATATCGGTGGCGTACGGTCTTATCTTCAGTCACAGATTGAAAGTATACTATGCAGGATCGGTTCTCTATTCAGAATAAATACTGTCAATGTTAAATTTTTACATTTCTTTATGTGAAATATCACTTTTCTTTATTTTCCATTTTCAATTGAATGTCACAACGACACTGTTTATGCCACGTTCACATTACATGTTGAGGTGGCGAAGATGGGGGTGGAGAGGCAAGCAAGACAAACAACGAGTGTGAAATCATCTGACATTGTGGACAAGGGACCACAATGTTTCAACGCTAATAGGCATCACACTGGAAATTTTGAAGGAGACCTCGGGACAATTTCCAGCCATATGTGCTTAAATCTAATCAGGACCTAAGCAAATTGAGAATTTAACCTAAAGAAACGAAGTTGCAACAAAGTTTCATCATATCAGTGGTTTGCAGTGGTTTTTTTTCTGGTGATCTGGTTGGGTTAGGGTTAGGAAAAGTCAAATCATGGTCTAGCTTAAAATATCTGGTTATGTTGCCAATTATCTTGAGGTCTCCTCAATTACCGGCGTTGTCACGCTTGAAAATGTTTAAACGGCATCCTCCAAAGTGCAGTCATTGGCTTGGCAGACTTCTTGTCAAGCTGTAACTCCACCACCATCCCTTCGCTCCTCCCGACGATGTAGGCAAATAGAAATGTGAACATATCAGTGGTTTGCAGAAACATTAACTGCCAACATTTTATTCTGGCGAAGGGGCTGAAAGTTCAGTGTGCAATTCTGGAGACAGCTGATTATTGTGTGTCATTCACTGGCTGTCAAATAAAGACACATTGGGTTGGTGGTATTTGATGAGCTGCCAACCAAAGCGTTGCTACTGGATGACGTGGGAATGAGGCTTAATGATGGGCTCTATTCGTTCTTCAGCGCAGTCATTTATTTTTGATCAACAAGGCAAGAAGACAGAACAATCATTTACAAATATTGTGTAGGAAAGACTTAAATGAGTTCCTATATTTGTTAAAAATAACTTTTGATTGCATATGGACATCGTGCTTAACAGGGAGAATATGTCATTTTAGTGAAGGAGCACAGATATTTTTCATCTCAGGGCCTCCAGCGAGCCCTCAGGGCCTCTCACTGACGGGATGCTTCAAAGTTTCTTTGATGTACTAGTGAGTAACAGGGGCCTCCTTCAAATACAATATTCTACAGGACTGACTTCTGATTTGTGTGAAAGCATAGCATATAGATGCTGTCCTGTTCTAAGAATAAGAGACTAAGACATCATATTGATTATTTGACACATTAAAATAACGGTGCTACAGTACAGGTATCCATGTACGGTATCGAGACACTGTGACCGTCTGCAGTCAGAGCAATTAATCCCTTCCCTTAAGTACACTGTAGACAGTGTCACAAGGTGACATATGCAAAATGCATTGTTGCATTTATATTGTCAGAAGAGGATGCGATTATGTCTGCAGTCAAGTTCCCAACAGGATGCATAAAAAAAGAAGGAACTGTCTGATGTGCGACCCATCTTGTTAATTTCACTCAGAATTTACAGTGTAACCCCTCGGGCTATTCTTTTGAACTTCATCCTCATGCAGCCTTGTCTCGAATTGAGGACTGTGGTGGGAGTGAATCTCACAGAACAGCATATCTCTAATGATGCACACGTGGCCCAAGGCCAGCAGTTTTGCATTGCTTTAAGAAACTGTCACTTCCACAAAATGCACAAGTTGACTTGTTCCTGTCCTGAGATGAAGTCATTAATCTTTTAAATTCGCCAACAGCCTGAGTGTTTGTAGCATTCCAGGTGGGTAAAGCACAACACGGCTCGTTTAAAGACTGATGGTTTTACTGGTGGGCATTTTGCCAGTCTCCTGAGTTGACCTACAATGAGTCATTCACTTAGGAGCAGGAGAGGGAATTCAACAAAAGACTGCATCAGCTATTATATTCAGGTTAGAAGTGGGTCTCAGCACAAACATTGTTATCCTAATAGCTAAATGTTATATGTTTCCAACCTAGCAAATCGTTTCAGCGTGCTGCTGGAGAAGATGAACCCCGGGTCACCTTGAGGGAAATCATTAGCATCACACGCAGAACTCATCTCCTTCACATTTTTTAATGAATGAAATGAATTCAAACAGATGTTCTCTCAAGGAAAGGAGACTAATTATCCACCTACAGTCCCCTTAAATGAAAAGCGCTCACCTGTGGAAGTCTTGCATTCTTCAACTTTATGGGCGGCCCCGATTGCAGTAAACGAGAATAACGTAGAATCAAAGCAGCATTTAGGTTTGCAGGGCGTTTGGAGAGCAGTCTGACAGGTATTGTGGCAGCTTCCTCCTCCTCTCCTACTCTAAGGTATAGGAATCCTCACACCTCCCCCCTTGAAACCTAAACAAGCGCCCTGCACATGCACAGTGTGCACACGGATGAACAGACAGGGGTGGGGGGGATTTGAGATGACAGGTCAGTACCTCCTCCCAGGTGTGCGGGTGGGGTGTTCTCTCAGTTAAAGAGTAATAGATTAGCGGACTTTCACGCCATTTTTAGCATCATGACATCACAGAGTAAGATGGAGACCTCTGCGAGAGCACAACATGGAGGCCCAGGGTACATGATGGAATGTACAATGCCTTGCTAACATTTGCATGCGTTTCCTCGTGTGCTTCTATGATTTTTAGACGTCCAGTGGAGCTGCTGATTAGCTCACAGTTGCAGTGTGGTGCATTTGCTAGTACTGACGATTGTATTTGCTCTGTCTTCTTTTTAAATTTTTTTTATTTCTTTTAATCGTAGAAATTAAATCACCCGTTGCTTTTCTTTCCTGGCAATTCGCTCTGCAAGTTGCAGGGACAGACTACTGAGCTACTCATTGTTTAATTGGTCGGGCTTAAAAGGTGTCCTGCACAAAGCCGCGGAGAGCACAGCGGGCGTCTGCGTCTCAGGAGTAAGAGCTAAGTTTAGCAAATCCTCTCAGTGTGTTCCTCAATGACAGCACATGTTGGAGAGTCTGCAGAGAAACTCACGAATGCATAACCTCACATGCGAAGACGCCACAGACGCACAGGTACCGTGCACAGCTGCTGCGACGGATGAACGAGGTGTACTGACATGCACATGCACACATGCTTATCTTGGAAACGCATGCAAATGAGGGAAATGATCTCTCGTTGTATTTAAAGAGGCAGGTTGTTCGAAGAGTAGTGCCTCTTAAGAGACAAATAACTTGCACATTTTTAATTTGGCATTGAAACTGTGCCCACAAAACTGAATATTTAATGTCCTTATCTCAATTTGACAGAACGTAAACGTATTCATATTAGCACACATGAGTGTCTTACTCTGCAGATAATGACTTATCCTTGGAGAATGTTTATCTCCAGGATAGTCAGAGGTCAGAGACTTGGAGCTGGCAGGCAGTCAGTGACTTGCTCAAGGACACTTAAGCAGGATGGAGAGCTGGAGCTGTCGGATGGGGACAGGGAATCAGCTATAAAGCACCTTTTGGATTGGAAACTGGCCCTTGCGTTTAAAGGTTTAAGCCTTTAGCATATTATCTTATATTATATTATATTATATTGTTTTAAATTATATTATCTTATCTTACATTACATTACATTACATTACATTACATTAAATCATATTATATTATACTATATTATATTATATTATATTATATGATGATGTCCATTTTAAGCATGGATCTAGAAACAGCTTGAAGCACAAACCTTGGAGAAGATCAGTAAAGGATAATTTAACCCAAAAGTGAACATTCGTATCTTTGGACTTGTTTATAAATGTAAAAAACAAAAACAAACAGAAAAAAAAATTAAAAAATAAAATTGTTCCAGGTACAGCTTTTCTTGTGTAATCCAATATTCTGGAAGTGCCAAGATCCCAAACTGATTTGATGTTATTTACACCCCTTTTAAAGCTGAAATTGTATATGCAGCACACCCATCTGAAGCGGTTGCACAAGCTTCAAGGGTATAAATGACGTCTTTTTTTAAATCAATTTGGGATCATTGGGCTTCTGGAGACGGGCATTACACTGAACGAGCTGTATGGAGCCATTTTGTATTCTTTATCCACTGAATCTGAAACAAGTCTCCATCTACTTAAGTTGTTCAGCAGCGCTGTTTTGTTGCCAAGGTCCAGAAACATTTTTTAGACAGCAAAATTTCATCCTACTTTCCATTGGCATTGGGGTGAGTAGATAATGGCTGACTTAACCGTTAGGAACACTTACAGATTTCATTCGCGTTAGCAATGTTATATTCCTCCAGCTGGGCGAGGACACTGATGTATTTGCCATCAAAGACTCCAAATGGCAACAAAATGTTTTATTTTTTGAAGAGAAATCCTCATCGCCAAAATGTTATTCCGAAAAATACAGCTCGCACACACAAAGTAACATTCAGACATCATGCGTGTGATGATGTGAGCGCGTGTCTTTATCGTTGTTTGGAGCGGAGGTGGCCCAAATACAGAACAACATGCACAGGGACACAAGCAGAGTTCCAGGAAAAACAGCTCTCGCCTCACATGATATTGACACAGAGAGCAGGACAAAATAATCTCATCGAATGGCGTGTTTCTCACTGTCTGTTCCATCTCCACCGTTTTGACCAACTGTGAGGTTTACAAAACAGGAAATAAACTACCATTTAAGAGCAAAGTTGCTGATATTGGAAATAAAACCAAATCTACTTCATGTTTTTCTCTATCCAGTCTCGAAAGTTGCCGATTCGTGTCTGAACTGTGTGAGTCTGCTGGTGGCAGTTATTTTCCTCAGAGCTGAATCTCTCTAAACCGAGAAGCTGCCAGCCTGTGATGGAGGCCTCCGGAGCCTCCTCGTGACCCGGCAAGACACCACTTGTGGATGAAAACACAGCTGGTACAGCGGTGATGCCCGGAACAAAGCTCGGGCAAGGGCTTTGAAGACTGGTCGGCTTCTTAATGACACACAGTGTATTGTCACTGATCAATGTGGTACGTGCTCCTCCTTGAGCAAATTCTCTTTCACATTGCGAAACATCACCAAGCTCAACAAGTTTCGTCTGGCTCGAGGGAGTGTAATGACTCAGGCGCCTGTAATCGTTTGGTAAGTTCCACCTCGCAGTGTAAGCCTCCTGTGCTGTCACTTCTCCTCCCTGCACTTTGGGTAGACACACTGGCAACACACGCTCACTAATCTTGGCCTTGCCAGTTAGCTTCAGCACAGCCACATCTGAGTCCGGCGTAGAGCGGAAATTTGGATGGACCGAAACGTCTGAAACCTGCAGAAAGAGAGAAGGGATGAAATGAAAATGGATGAAAAATTGGAATTTAGAGTACCTGAGAAAGCCTGATTCCACCTTGAATGTGCCAAAATGTGTTGTTTTTGGAATATCCGTCAAGATCAGATAGCACGCGTCAAGATGTGCAAATAATTCGGATCCAAATCAAATACAGTCCTTTAAGCTTTAAGTGCACATCTGACTGCCAAAGGATTTCTTTCTTTACCATTTACAAACAAAAACCTATCCAGAGGATTATATTTATTTATGTAGATTCCCTGCTTGTTTAATACGATATCACTGCATCTGTTGTTTGCGGCCGTGGTAAACTCAGTACACTGTCTGACCTGAAAATAAAATGATCAGCACCTAGAGTAAAGGCTATGTTAAACGCGGTTGTTTGGTAATATGGCACCTTTTTAACCTTGGTCTTAATATATGTCAAAATATCAATTCCAAAGAAGAAAGAAATGACATGATTATCATATTTTGTGATGTGGAATCTTCAAACATCTCCATGGGAAAAAAAAGATTTGAGCTTTCTACGAACTCATAAAGGCCAAAACATAAAACACCGGATGGATTTTCTCTGACAAGAGAGACTGTGTTTTACCCTGAGGTGGTGCAGGCTTTTCAGCTGGTCCTTGGATGTCTGGTAATGCCCTCCTATGACAACCTTCACTTGTGCTGGGTGAAGGGTCTGCTGCGTGTCCTTGTCTATGACACACTGAGCTGCCACCAGGACGCTACGCTGTGTGAGCAGAGCCCCGCTGCAGGCCAGGTACCAGAATGTGGACTCCTCTGAGGCCCCCTGCTGGAAAGACACGCTCATTCCACGTGGCCTGTGGGTGCTGGCACTGCGATCAGGAGGTGAGCGGATAAAGATGGCTGCGTGCCACGGCCACTGACTGTCTGTGAGGTTGTGCAGACTGAAAGTGTCGAATTTGCCACAAACTGTGGGATGGTAGGTGGAAAGGGGGTGTTAAAAATGACAAACTGGCACCAAAAAGGCATGCACAATATTGGTTTAAAACTCCAGGCACTACTCGGGCAAACAGATTCTTCAGCCTTTTTCTTTTGATGGAAAAAAGATGTGAGACACTTAAAAGCCCTGCACACACAGACGCAGGTGTTTCTACCGAGGCCGATCAATCAGACTTCTGCTCAGTTTTAGGTTGGTTGGGGATACGCTGCAATTTCAGGAGTTCGCCAAACTTCAGAAATATGACTTGCAGGTGTATATTACCCCAAACATGTGCACCAAAACTAATAGGAAGATCAAAATTAGGTTAATCAAGCACAATCTGCACATGACCTCATAGTCCTGAGTCTAATCAGGAAATAGGTGAAAGACAGAGTAAGGCTAGCTGTTCCTCCCTGTTTTAGCACTTAATGCTAAATTAAGATAAGCTTAGCTGACTGGCTGCTGGCTCTGTACCTTTGTATTTATCATGCAGGTCCAATCTTTTAAGAAAGTTCATTTTTGAATCAGATTCTTAACTCGTCAGATACTGACGCTTTAGGATTGTCATTCCAAAGACTCAAAAAAACCCAGAAAACTACAAATTGGACCTTTAAGAGCTGTATCAACCTTTTTATGTGACTCTGTACCAAAGACAATAAGTCCACCCAGAGGAAAATTGTACTGCTCAAAGCTCAGTGAAAGTTCTCATTTCACTCTTGTTGTCGTCTTTTTTGGTCTCAAACATTTCTCATTTGTTTCTCCTAAAATTCCTTAGGAGCAAGACTTGAGACTTTACCGCTTAAACCTTGCTCCTTTCCAGCACTGGGGCAACATTCTGAAACTTCATTGAAAGCTTGATGAGATCTCCTTTGAAACTTACAGGGAGCCCGAATTGAGATTTTCTGCACAATTGAGAAACAATTGAGAAACAGGAGAAATCAGCCACAGCCTCACTTTGGTTTCACATAGATCTCATAGTTATCTAGGAGAAATGAATGAGACACAACTGAGATCTCTTTTCCAATTTCCGTTTCCTTTGGGCAGAAATGTTGAAATGTTACTTCAAAGTGAACCTCTGTAACTTTTGTCCAACAGCGGCCACTGTGGCTACAAGGGGGAATTGCAGGATGGTGATTGAGTCAGCGTTTGCTATCATTAGCCACCATAAGTTATTGGTAAAACTAGACTGAGACCGTCTTGTTAGCAGCTAATCGCGCATGTGTGTTGAATTGACTAATGATGTGTGAGTGAATTCAGCAATTATTACAAAGAATATATTTTTTTAATCTTACATAGCCTCCTTTAACCCTACATTTCTGTTGGCTAAATCTTCACAGCTGCTGCTCTCACCTGGTGAACAGGAAACATGGCGTCCGCTCCACCTGCCAGTCTTCAGACAGGTGCGCCGGGAGCTTCCCGTGTGGTGGTAGAACGGTGAGGCACACTTGTAATCAATGCTCGTGTAGACTGGGTGAAAGCCGCGAGGAAGCTCCGTGAGGAGAGGGATGTCTTTTTTTGACTGTTTATCCGACGTGAGCGGAATAAAACCAGCTGACAACAGATCGTGCATGTTGTACCTGGAGGAGAGCCTTTGGTCTGGACTCTCTCTGCGCAAAAGTAAGAAGATTTGATCGTTATTGGCCCCTGTCAGCACACAGAATAAGTTTTTTTCATTTCAGACATTATCAATGGATACAGAATCTTAGTGCCTACCTGGATATCAGATGCGGCTTCACAACACTCTGTCGCACAAGTTCAGACACTTTGGGCTCTCTGCATGCTGTGAAGGCAAATCAAGCAGGTAACTATTAGTGCGGGAGAATCACTTTGGCAAATGGGAACAATATGCAGAAACTACAAAGGACAAACATGTTAATTATAAAGAAAAATTCCAAACCATTACTGACACAAATGACTTTGTTTACTACACACTCATCACAGTCCTCCAAATCCTTAACTGTTCCATTTTCACATGTCCACGAAAATGTGGGTGTCAGATAAACAAATAGTAAGATTACCTCTATGGCGGAAACATTTTGTGCCTACCTCACATAGTAACACAGTACAAAAATGGGTTACTTTGTGAGTCTAACAGTGTGTTCCCAACCCTAATGTATTTTTTAAAAAACAGCTACCTCTCACACACGTTGGCGGTCTGCTGCTCCAGGATCCATTAGAGAGGCAGGTAATCTGGTGGTTTCCACTCAGAATGTAGGACTTTTTGCAGAAAAACTCAATTGTCTCTGCACCTCCAGCTGTGTCAGGAGCTGGTCTGTGGTAACCACTGAGCAATTTGGTTGGAGGGGAACACCGGACTCTGCTTGTTTGACCTGTGTGAGTATGTGTTTGAGAGGAAAAAGGCACACATTCCCCTCAATAAATGCATTACATGTGTTTTTTACTCTGAACAAACATCAGAAATGGAGACCAGAAGCCACCTAGTGAAAATGTACCTTTAACACATGTGGGAACTCTGCCACTCCAAGTGCCATTTGGCAGACAGGTCCTCTGCTGAGAGCCGTTCAGTGTGAAAGGTAGATGGCAGCGGTAGTTAACAGATACAAGATCCTCTTTTGGGCCATACACAAGCTGCAAATATCCATTAACCAGTTTGTCTGGTGGTGCACACACTGGATTCTTGTTGGCTGGATCTGTGGAGACATTTTCTGGTGATAAATGAAAGACAAACTCCCACTGAACCAACAGATAAACTCAATCCAAGTTTTTAAATTGCTCCTCTCATTTTGCCTTTGTTTGTGGTTTTGTGTTCATGAATACATCTGTGGTATGAATGCTTCTAACCCAATTTCTTTTTTAATTAAGCTTAGAATTGTAAAGATTCCTGGACATTGACTTACACGTGCTGCGCCAAAGGATGGCCTTCGGTATCCTTAAATGAAAGCTAGTTTTCATAATTTCTTTCTATTTCTGACTAAAACTTTATCTTTCGGATGAGGAAGCAAGAGATCACATATGGGCTGATTTCGAATCATTATTGTATGCTGTGGAAAGAGTAATGGCCCTCGGACACTGCCCTGGGGGACCCCCGACCCAATCGCCAGAATACACGCTAGCTAAGTGTATGCTCTGCTAATGCTCCTATGTTCAGTGAGATAGATGGGATGCAAGTTAGATGCATAATTAGCTCCATAGAGGTCAGATGGAGAGGGATGAGTATGACAAATGTGTGTTGCTGACAGTCCGTCACACTTAACTGCCTTGAAGTATAGGAGGCTGCACACACAGCAGACTAAAGGATAAAGGTCTAGGAGCAACTGGTGCGTACAAAGAGAGGTGCATGCATGAAGGGACATCAGCATATTCTCTGGACCACGTATTCATGATACATGTATCTGAAGTGAATACCTGCAGTTTATCATGGATAAGATTAGACATATACCTTCTTCATGGTTTTATGTGGATTCCACCTTGCACAATGCATCAGAGGAGATACATTATTATGCAATGTAGTCCAAGTGTGCCTCTAGCCACTGATTTACTAACAATGGTTGTACCTGCCTGAACTCTCCTGAAAAGTAAGGACGAAGCCGTCAAAGTTGTTGTAGCCATCTGAGGTGAACAGGATGTGCAGGACGTTCCCAGAGCTTTTTATTGGCTGAGGCAGCTGATCCCCGCAAAACCGTCCAATCACAGGGGAGTTAATACTGTCGCCGTCTCGCAACTCCACATAGTCATAACGACAGCTGTGGTCTGCCTCCAGGCTGAGCAGTGAAAACCTGCAGAAGAAACCAAAGAGAAGTTTTGTTGAAACTGACTTTTCAATCCAATTCAAAAGATTCAACATCAGTCTTCAAGGTGCATGAGGTCATATAGATGCACTATGATGTGGGCTGATGCAGGGCTGTCCGCTCCCTTTCAGCACGAACAGTAAAAACTCTGGATCACTTTTCTCATTTTTTATCACCTGAAGCCACCTTAATAACATCACATGCTTTACACATACGGACTGACCACTTTTTCCCTCTTTCAGACTTTGACCACTTTCCATTACGTTCCATTCACATGAAGGCATTAAAATCAGTGACCCACCTCAGCTCCACGCTGCTGCCCCTCTCCACTTGCACAGTCCATTCACAGTGTGCATTTGTTGGGTAGCTCTCCAGGGCTATGTGACCCTGAGCCCGCTGAATGACGCCTCCACACGCTACCCGCAAGAGAACTGCGATTACTTTCACTTAGGAAACTCACATTCTCATCAGATGTCTGTTTATCACAGTGGCACTGAACATTTTTTACTGTTGAAAGCAGGACCAGTTATGTGACATGCTGTGTAAGAGGGCAGATCATTTTACAAAAAAAAAAGAAAAAGAGGTTACAGGCACCAGCCTGCCACTTCAATAAAAGTAAAGGATAATGCCCGATGAGGTGTCCATAATCAGGAATTATACCATGGGCTGGAGGAATACTCGATTCTGATTGGCTGCAAGGTATCCATTAAACCCTGATATATGGAAACCTACTAAGTAGTTCCAGTCAAATTGTCTGTTCACTGTTCTAAATTAATGTGCTAGCTGGTGTATCAATAAAAAAAATCTGAATATTTTATTTCCAACACTGAGTGCAGTCCGTCAGTCCTTCAGTGCCTTATCCTCTGACCTCCACAGGATGGCGACTGAAACACACAAGCTACAGAAAGTACACTTCCCCTCAAAACTTAATGATACTTTGTATCACATAAGCAAATAATCTCACATCCCGTTTGCTGTTCAACTCTCTACTTCAGGCTGCAGCCACCGTAATGTTACACATGGAAAAAAAAAATCTTGATATTGATTTGGGGACAATGAGATGACTGGTTAGCTAGCTAGTCTTGTTGTTAAACATACTGTCAAGTTATATTTACTGTTTGTCGACCGTACGCAATGTTATTGACTTTGAATCTTGCTAGCATAGCATTAGCTTTCTGGCTTGTGGCTGAGCGGACTAGAATATCTTCCGTTGCCAAGTCGTATCTAAGGTCTGTCCTATTTACTGGAGGAGTGAACAACGTTTTCGTTGCATAAGAACCTTACTGGAGACTAATGATTGTTCCAGGTATTAGTCAAACCCTCAGGCGTTACCAGGGAAACTAAGTTATGGCTTGTGAAAAACTTTATATTTTGATTGTAAAACACATGAAAATATAAATTAATGATCTTAATTTATTGTCTTTGGCAAGTGACCATGGTATAAGCGGGATAATGGCCTTCAGGGTGTGCATAATCAGGAATTAATGGACTTCGCGGAGGCTTAAACTTAAATTTTTACATATATGAACCGTCGGACGGTTCTAAGGCCTTCCGCGTCGTCCATTAATTTCTGATTATGGACACCTTGTCGGGCACTATCCCTTCCTTAATGGATGACGCGGAGGCCTTAGAGCTGTCTGACAGTTCACATGTGTAAACATTTAAGTTTATAATACCCACAGTATTATATTTCTGATTCCTGATTAATGACACCTCAAAGGGCATTATCTCGCTTATACCATGGTCACTTGCCAAAGAAAATAAATTAAGATCATTAATTTATATTTTCATGCGTTTTACAATCAAAATATCAAGTTTTTCACAAGCCATAACTTAGTTTCCCTGGTTACGCCTGAGGGTTTGACTAATACCTGGAACAATCATTACTCTTCTGTAAGGTTCTTACGCAATGGAAACGTTGTTCACTCCTCCAGTAAATAGGACGGAGCTTAGATATGACTTGGCAATGGGAGATATTCTGGTTCGCTCAGCGATGAGCCAGAAAGCTAACGTTATGCTAGCGAGATTCAAAGTCAATAACATTACGTACAGACAATTTGACTCAAACTGCTTAGTAGGTGTCCATATATCAGGGATTAATGGACACCCTGCAGCCAATCAGAATCGAGTATTCCGCTAAACCATGGTATAACAATGATTATAAATGTCATCATATCACAATGACATGACCTGTGTTTTTCACAGGACTTAAAGAGATACTGAAAATCCTATGTATTAATGCCAGTTCTCACTGCTGAAAGGAACCAAAGTTTGAGTTTGGTTTTAGAATATGTCTGGGAACCTATTGAGACTCTAAACAGGTTGTGTAGGATAACAGATGTTTCACGAAGCGCCACACCTTCCCTTGTGTACGTCCAACTGACAATACACGTCAGAATGGCATCCGAGTGGTAATTTTCCCCGAGGCCAAGTCAAAATAAAGAATGGTAATAAGAGATACAAGCAAGTAAACTTTGTTGCTAAGCTCCTCTGTTAAAAGCATAACGTCACCCTGCGCGCTACAGTGTAAATTTGATTTGAATGATTTGGGTGTTGCTGCTGCAGAGCCTTGCTGATAATAATGTTTGCAGAAGACAAACAACAGCACCATATACAGTAACTGATCATGGTTTCCTTCATGGCTGAACATAAACTGCAGCTAGATTATTAGCAGCTGGCTGTAGCATGGCTGACACCTAACAAAGAAGCGCTGTCGCCACCAAGTGTCCACATGATGTACTACAAATTTCTGAAATCTGAGAAAATAATATTTTCTCACAGTCATAGATGCTGTGGGTGATGGATTACATTTCCTTACTTTATTGAATCCTGGTGGTCTGCTCTTTATACATTCACCTGTCTTAAGAGGTTGGACTTTGTTGTATTACCGGCTGTGGAAATTCCGTACACCACTGTACACATGTCCACAGACTTTCACACTGGTTGGTTTTCATAATAAGTCCCTACTTGGGCTGGTTGCTTTTCATCTGCTTACACACACGTGTACAAACTGAGATCAAGATCCAAATATCTGTGCTCTTAAAGTATGCCACAGATGTTGGTCTCTAGAGTTTAAGTCAGTTTTAAATGCTCGCTGGAATAGCACTCTTGGTCAATGTGATGTCCTTAAATCTCCATAGACGCCATTATTACATAGAAATGTACAAACACAAATTTTACTGTGGGTATTATAAACTTAAATCTTTACATATATGAATTAGACATGTATATACATGAATGGCCACATAACACCATATGGAAATTCAATATTTCATTATACTCATATATTTTATAAATATACATATACAAATTTTACTATGGGTATTCAAACGCATATCTCCACCAATACAGAGATCATATTACCTTGTAGGTACACATAGGGCAGCATCCCTCTTGATATAGGTGCATATATGTTGTATATAACATTTCTGTATGGGTTTTAATCTCCATAAGGCTTTAACCCTGTTAAATAATGTATACACTGTACATAATGTGGATAATTACTCAAAAGAAACAGTTCACAAATGCTGAATATACGTACAAAAGACTTTAAATCTTTCCAAAACATGTAGTTATTTTAAGCCGTCACATTATGTCAGTTCTCAAGAGCTCTCAGTCTTTGCTCAATGACGCACTTATCTGCGGCTGCATTTGCCGAAGGATCTTGCATAATGGCAAATGTAATCTGAAAAGAGAATCTCAATAGCAGAATCAGACTGAACAATGCTTCACAACTAAATATTTCTTGACTGCATGATCCTCGTTTTCTCACGTCAGCGTTGATATGACAGCTAATGGGCGACATAAGGCCAACAGCGATGCTCCGCTACAGCTTCTTACTCACTTCTACAGTCCCCACCGCTCCAGCCTTGACGACACTCCGTACAAAACTTTCCATTGACAAAGAAGTCGTCATTGGCTTTCCATGTTCCGTTGTGGCAGGTTTTACAGTTCTCAAATAGACTGCAGCCTGGCAAGGATAACAAATAGATTAAAAGTAATGTATCAGTAATTATCTCAAAAAAATGTTTGAGTCACGGACGGACACAAACACATAATGTATAACACATATAATGGATGTACTGAGCATCAACACATATTATCATCATCGGGGGTATTTTATGTCTCTAAGAGCAGCAGCTGCTTTTGGAAAAAGTTTTTTTTCTTTCTTTCTTTAAAAACAGAGGAGGAACTGAGTAATAAGTAAGCACTTCAAAGACTATTACAGACGGGAAAAAAAATCTAAAAGCAAGAATGAGAGTGTACCTGGATGAATGATACAGGGGTCACACTGATCCAGAGCGTTGCGGCAGCAGGGAACAGTGTAGCCTACCCTCGACCCTTTCGAGGGACACCGACACTGGATCAGGTGGTACTCACAACATGGACGACACATGGCGTTCCACTTAGAGCTCGGGCAGTTGTCCCCTGCTGGTGGTGTCGGACCAAAACAAAGGACAGTGGCATCAAACCTGCATCTACTGAAACCCCTCACTTCTGATATTTATGTATGTTTTAAGGCTGCACATTGGTAGAAAGATTAGTCGAGGAGTTAAAGGTGCAACTGAGCCCCTGTTTGATTCAAAACAAGTAGGTGGCATTGTATAACTTGAGTAACCGCTAACTGCTGCTAACTGTGTGTCAGTGTCTCTACCACTTGCACAGAGCTATAGATAGGAATGGTCAGGGCTAGCTGCTTAGTTTATATCACTGCAACACAGGACAAAGATGTAATCACATCAGGACAGTTATTCACATTATATTGAGGATTAAGTTTATTTCTTAATGTTTACAAGAAAAAAATCTTACATAATGCATCTTTAAGCAAGGGAAGTGGCTCTATACAGAGGCCCAATGTAAAAACAAATGACAGATTCAGATCTAAATGTGGTGCTATTGCCCCTTTATTTTCCTGTTATCTGATGATGAAGATCAAGTTTATCATAGTAAAAATAAATAGGTGTAAAAAGTACTTTACTTAACCAATATACCAATAAAAACAAGACCCTCGTAATAAAACACAAAATCACAAAAATTAAACAGCATTGTGTTCTTACAAAACTTAAATACAATATAGATACACTGGAAATGACTTTTACTTTAGTCTTTGTCTATTCAGTCAAATTTAAGGGGCAGGATGGTGCATATGTTGGACTGGGATGTGTACATGACTATGAGTCACTTACCTTTACCTTTTAGTTTTGTGTTTTTGTTGCAAACTTTTTTTTTTCACTTGAATTTTCTTTTCTCGCTTGGTTCCACACATCTTGTTCTACTCAGTTTCACACAT
>CAEMYA010000013.1:8676131-8698909 GCA_903131615.1 Diplodus sargus | reverse complement strand
ATTTTCAATGATGGAAAAAAAGGAAATTGGAAAGATTATCCTGACAACACTCTTTCCCCACCAGTTCTCAAGTCATAAACACAGGAGAGAAAAAACAGTGAACCATTTTCCAATTAGAAAACTGGATCACCGGAAAAACTTGCCCCTCACTCCCTCCGTACTTCCTCGCACAACACGTGTACATCAAATCTGATGACTGCACAAACTGCTGAGGTGTAAAATCTGTCTTGGCAGATAATGCTATCAAGCTAAAACTCAATAGACTGTGTACTGTTTGTGAACCAAATCTGAGACCTTAAGGATGCAGAGCCAGGTTGAAATATGTCCCAAAACCATGTCTTTTTCTCTCATACACAATGAGCATCCAAACAGAGCAGTGGGGAGTGTTGCTCACAAGGAGCTACAGCCAATTGTCATCATCACGGGCTAATTGTTTCCATCAATAGTTATAGATTTATGCACTAAATGAAATGTTAACGTCTCACAGATATTGAAACCTCACTAATGTAATTAGTGATTAATATAACCTGGCAAGGGAAGTGCCTCTGTGCAGGCCATGCCAGGAGAAGCTGAAGCACATGAAGTCTGCAACATGTATTGAAACGAGTCTGAGCAGCAAATGTGACTCATCCGCATGAAATAATTCCACAGTTAGTCAGCAGTAAGCCGCCAGGCTTATTTCTGATACAAAGTTAGTAACGTTTTCACGAGAGAGAAAGCCACGCAATGTAAATTCTCTCCAACATCTAGAGAACAACACCCAATTAAAACTGCAACAAATGTGTTTTACTTACCACGCGGCCAAGCTGTTACACAGAAACAGAGATTTAGGAGGAGGCAGCAGAGTTTGGGGTCCGGAAGAGTGGGGAAAGTGAGCATGTTGGCAGCCAAGCTCACAGCAGTAAACTTCCAGAGACGTTCCAAGAAAGTTGCACTAACTCAGTGTTATCTAAAGATCCTCCTGTCTGCTCAGACACATGACGTAGCTCCGGATGATGAATTCCCCCATTCCTCCCATGATTGTTTTCATTCGTGAAAAGCCTGTATTTGCTTTGTACAGCTTAAACCGGTGCAAGGTCTGCGACTGGTTCCTGTTCCTCTGCTGTCGTTGAGAGTTCAGAATGACTGCTGCATGCTGAACAGTAACAGAGGAAAAATGCTCTCTGGCAACGGGAGTGGAAAGTGCATTTGAGGGAATAAAGACATGCTAATGAGGAAAACAGTGAGGAGTGATGAAGGGAAAAAAAAGATCCCATCTGTCACTTTACTGAAAGAGGGTTTCAAGGAAATAACAGAAGTGAATCTCTCCAAAGCTGCAAGTTAGATACACAAAATCATTATTTTTGTCCAAACACACTTCACACAATAAAAAAAAAAAACATAAAACATATCTGCAGGTGCATCGAGCCAAATGTGTTTACAGACACTTTATCATACACCAGCTGTCATGTCTGACGTGACAATTTCACAACGTCCTGGCAGACAGATACCAGATGTCCTGCCTGTGAAATGTTTATGATGTCAGTCTCCAAAGAATTGCCAGGATCAATGGAGGCTGACAGGTGCGTCACAGCCCATTGCATGACCAAGGTCTCTTTTCCATTACCTAAGCTTTCACTTAGAAAGTTCCTATGTTTTAATATCTGTTATCATCTATTCCATTATAACATGTTGTAAGCACACAGATTGAGACTGATAACACTGTATGACACCAACTGTTGGTTGCTGTTTGGGGGGACTATTACTACTTCATACAAGATGATTGGGATCATTTTGGCTTTCTAACAACCGTGAAAACGTTCACAGCAAACGCGCTTTCGGCCTTGTTGGTTTTACTATTTTGGATGTATTAAAAGTTTATCTCTGTCTGAGATATTTCTTCTTCATCCTCTAAATGAACAATCTACCTATGAGATTACCTTGACACATTAATGTATGGGCTGTTCTTATTAGCTCATGAAACACCGATGATGTGGAGGTACAGTGACGAGATGTCTCGTTGATGCACCCCGGACCTTTAGCAGTACACCCTTTTCACGGCAGACATTTTGACACGTCATAGCAGGTGTGACCGATAATGTCAATGATGGCTGCATTCTATTAAGTGTTACAGAATGTCAATGAGTAAGCGGCCACAGTGCCTGAGCCCTGGAACTAGGTCACCTAAATGGAATGCAGCCACCATTAGTGTTATAAAATCCACCTGTGCTGTGAAAAGTGTCCGTAACCAAAGACTTCACTTGGAGTCATGTGCATGCAAAATACATTTGACCACTCGAGGGCAGAAGATCCCAACTATACATTGGTGGTGACATAGCCTATAGCATAATTTAACCATACCATGTTACTAAGGCTAAAATATTGAGATAGAATTGCTTATTTAGCAGATGTGAAACAACAAAAGGTTCACTATTCATTCTGGTTTGGTTTACTTTTTTTTTCTAAATCATCTGATTTAAGTGGGCTTAATGTGACTTGTCTTCACAAGCTTATCTTCATCTGCAGGCTTTTGCCCTTTGGTGCAGGAAAGCTAGAGGAAAAATCAGTGCAGCTTGACTGATAGCGAGCAAATATGCAGGAGGAGGGGGGGGAAATACAGATGTGTCACAGGAAATGAAAGCTCTAATTACTGTCACATATGTTGGTTTAAATTTAGAAATAATTATAATGCTTCCATGCTGTCTCTCTTACTATATACTACACCATATTTTGATTAAAAAAAAAAGGTCCCCCACCTCGACAAGCCAACATGAATAGTATTTTACCTTGATCATATGACAGTATCATACAGATTAGCTGACAAAATAAACTTTAGATTTAGAATCCCACTTAAAAATACATGGTGAGGTAAAACATTGTGGTCACACAGCTTTGGCCCCCCACTTCTGGTGGATCACCATGGGAACTTATTTCAGAAGAAAAAAAAGTATGTATGGTAAATATGTATGGTAATGATAATAATAATGTTTCGATCCAGTTTGAATTGTGCCATGAATTACACATGTGATGTGTGTCAATTTCAAATATTGTTTCAGCTGGATTAAGCTGCAGGTTGTCTTTAAACAAATGAAGTCTAAGGCTTTGAAATGAAATATGTAATTAAAGACTACACAGCCAGCAGTCAATTAAGTGACGTCGGAGTCCACAAAACTGACTCACCCCCATTTCAACAACCGTCAATATGGCCAGATTTAATGTGATTTTCACCTCTTTCTTTCCGTACCGTGTTGGTGTATATTAAGCAGGACGATATAGTTCACTGACTGGTTTTACACTGAATAGTATTTCACCATCTTTACGACAAACTGTGGCTTGCAAAATGATCTTTTAAATTGACAAACGTTACGGTATATATCAACTGTAATTTCATCTAATGAGCTCGGGTGTCACGGAATCTGTTTCACCTTTTTAGGGTATTTTTCCACACCTGAAGTTTATTATATTGGATCCAGTAAAGGGAGTAGAAATACATACGTATATTATATTGTGAAATATAATTCATCACAAAGCTGAGGACATTGAATTAGATGAAACAATATAACTAACATGGGTCTTTAAAACATCGAGTATACAGCTCTCGTTGCATGTTGAGAAAATTTTAGATGCTGCGGTCACCGTTTTTTATCTGAAAACGTCCGAGTGGTAATTATCTGTGACACAAATATCAAGTGACAGCCACATTCTGACCCCCACTCAGAGCTGACACATATAAAGAAACATGAGTGACGGCTTAAGATTCTCGCAGCCTTTGAACTGTCAATCACTGTTGGAGATTTTGCCTCGTCCTGTCATGTTGAACCTGACCCGACCACACATGAGAGAGATGGAGAGACGAGGGGGGGGGAGGGGGATTATGTATTCCACATTATGACACACTTATAAAACTTTCATTGGTGTCACAAGGCCAACTTGACTGCTGAAATGAGTTCTCGACATCAGAGACCAGTGTTTTTTTTGGTTCGTGTAATTACCCATGGTGCTCCGTCAGCTATTTTTTATCCCCCCTGTTGCTCAGAGGAATATTCCATTTGGAGCCCAGTGACTCTCATCCAGCTCTGCTCCAACATCCACTGACCCTCTTCACCTCCATCCAATGTTGACAACAACCAAGCTACCCACATCGAAGTGCCGTGTGGCAGTAGTGTCAAGGGGACCAGTCGCTGAAACACACCTCATCACCTCAAACGAGGCCCCAGAATAGCAAAGCATTAAGACATTAAGCTTTGCAGCAGCCACAATATGCTAGTGAGTGTCTTCACCAGCAGGCATGTGGATTTATATAAATCCAAGATACACTACAATCAACGATTGTCAACAAGAATTGAAAAAAATGAACCTTTGTGCTGAGTTTGAAATAAAATTTGAGATGAATATCAGAATGACTGAGCAGAAAGAGATGGAAGAACCTCTTCATAAAATATAATTATGTAAATAACTAAAGAAGGGGTTTTGTCATAACACTGGCGACATTTGATTAAGATCTATTATTTCATTTGACTTGTCTGGCCAGTTTTCATTATCCTGCTCCATTTATATTTATATTAACTACTTACTGGATTGCCGTCCCACACAATGAAATCTGTGTTCCTCAATTTCTTATTTGAACACTATTCTAGGGTCTTTCCAGGTCTTTAAAAAATGAAGTCATTCATTATACTAGCCCTCATGTGTTGTAAAGTTAGTGGAAGTTTCAAGTCCATAAAACATTTCTGGAGCTTCACTGCAAAACAGTGTTTATTCACACTAATTTTAAGCTGAATTCTTCACTGTAGCTGCTAAGCTCAAGGTGTTGCACCAGCTCAACGGTGCGTTGAGGGTTTAAAGAATGATCACAGGCTTCTCAAAACTTGGATTAAGCTGGACGACCTGTATGGAGCCATTTTCAATTGTTTTGTTTTTGACGTTTTAAAACAAGTCTCCATCTTCTTCGGTTATTTAGGACAATGTTGCAACACTGTTTTGCTGCCAAGCTCCAGAAATGTTTTGTGGACCACGAAAATGTTAATTTTGGATTAAACTATGGGTTATCACCTTACTGAAAGATCTGAATTATGATGGTTCTCACTGTCCTTCAGCCTTCATATTAAACACCCTCTGTACTGAACATGAACTGCTCCATGTGACAAGAATTGGTCCCTTTGTCAAATGTAATGGGAGTGGCCTGTTAGGAGGTACTCCATGATTTTACGCTTGAAGCAGATACAGTATTGACCTTTTGAGGCCAGCATGCAACACCGGTGTGTATCACTGTTTTGCTTGAACGGGCCAAAAATGCACATGACCACCAGGTTCATTAACTTCTCACACACATCACAGATGAGCACGGACACAAGGCAATTAAACTGGATTACTGGAATGTGGTCAAGTACTGCTGAATTAGCAAACACTGTCATGAGGTAAGTTATCTAATGACATGATATGCATGATTTGCTGTACAAATAAAGATTGATTGACTGTCTTAAATATTCTCCACAAAATATAAGACAGATAATTGTGTCAAAGCTCAGACTTTGCTAAATTTATTTTTGTTCTCATCTAATGACATTTTAAAAACATTTGGAGATACAGTATATAGCTGATAAGAAATGTTCTAATTTTTGAATTTAAGTTGCATTTAGCTAATGCAGATATACAAAATATGTATAAAAAAACTAGACATATCGTATTTGACAAGTGTGCCAAAATATCACACATATAAATACAAATACCTAGTGAAAGCACATTGCTCCCTTTTAATAGGAAAAATCAAAGTTTGTTGTATTATACACCATCTTCAATGTTCTCTCAAAGGTCCAGTGTGTGGGAATAATGGGGATCTACTGGCAGAAATGGAATATAATATTAATAATTACACTTTGATTAGTGTACAATCAGCTGAAACTATGAATCATTGTGTTGCTGTTTCCTTAAAATGAATCTATAAATACACTGCAGAGGGAGCTCGTCCTCCTGAGCCTGGGAAGTGTTTGCATTTTTCAAACACAGATAGATGCCACTATATCTCTCAGACTGGACCCCTGAGTAACCGACCTGGCTTGATTTCTTTTCAGCTGAAATGTAACAATGATTCACAAACATGTCGGAAAGCTGGTTTTGAAAACAAACTATGGTTCACAAAAAAACATTCTCAGGCTGTTAAACAGGTACTTCATACGTCAAGCCAGAAATGAAGAGTGAATGACGAGTGCAAACAAAACCAATCAGCTGTGACGTGTGAAGTCGCATTTAAATGTGTCAAGAAGAACGAGATGTGAAACCTGAGAAGTGATTCTCACAGAGGTCCCTTTCCGTCTGCCCCACTTTCGTTCTGAAATGCAAATATATTTTCCGAGACCTTACATCATTGCCTGTGTTTACTTTACATCTGAGTCAGAAACTTGATGTGCTGTAATGAAAATAATGTTTAGGATGTTTTCTTTGGAGACAAAAGTCTATTGTACGCCAGTCCAACTGACACAAGGTATTAGATTACCTCGCCTGTCGTGTCTTCCATAAAAAGCAGGATATTACAGATCCGGCTGTTCCGGCCTTGTTCATATTCAAGAAAAGCAGACGTGCCAGATCATATGCTGCGTTCCATTCAAATTTCATAGTTGAAATTTCCAACTTCCGCCCTCCAAGCGTTCCCGGCACACATCGCCAAAAGTTAACTAAAAACTTAGGAGGACCAGAACTTTGGTGAGTGTACACACGCGTGTCCACACAACTGCACCCTCAACTGTGCAGCCTCACTCTGTATGAAATAAAGGAGGAAAAAACAATTCATTTGGAAACAATTCTAAATATTCCAATACATCCTACCCCCTCCCTCCACTATATTGCCAAAAGTATTCACTCACCCATCAACATAATTGAAATCAGGTGTTCCAATCACTTCCATGGCCACAAGTGAATAAAAGCAAGCACCTAGGCATGCTGACTGTTTCTACAAACATATGTGAAAGAATGGGTCGCTCTCAGGAGCTCAGTGAATTCCAGCCTGGTGCTGTGATAGGATGCCACCTGTGCAACAAGTCCAGTTGTGAAATGTCCTCGCTCCTAAATATTCCACAGTCAAATGTCAGTGGTATTATAACAAAGTGGAAGCAATTGGGACAGCAACTCAGCCACAAAGTGGTAGGCCACATAAAATGACAGAGCGGGGTCAGCAGATGCTGAGGAACACAGGGCGCAGAGGTCGCCAACTTTCTGCAGAGTCAATTGCTACAGACCTCCAAACTTCAAGTGGCCTTCAGATTAGCTCAAGAACAGTGCGTAGAGAGCTTCAGGATATGGGTTTCCATGGCCGATGCATCCAAGCCATACATCAGCAAGTGCAATGCAAAGCGTCAGATGCAGTGGTGTAACGCACGCTGCCACTGGACTCTAGAGCAGTGGAGACGCGTTCTCTGGAGTGACAAATTGCGCTTCTCCATCTGGCAATCTGATGGACGTGTCTGGGTTTGGCGGTTGCCAACAGAACAGCACTTGTCTGACTGCATTGTGCCGAGTGTAAAGTTTGGTGGAGGGGGGATTATGGTATGGGGTTGTTTTTCAGGAGCTGGGCATGGCCCCTTAGTTCCAGTGAAAGGAACTATGAATGCTTCAGCATACCAAGAGATGGACAATTCCATGCTCCCAACTTTGTGGGAACAGTTTGGGGATGGCCCCTTCCTGTTCCAACATGACGGTGCACCAGTGCACAGTGCAAGCTCCATAAAGACATGGATGAGAGAGTTTGATGTGGATGGGAGTCCACAGAGTCGTGACCTCAACCTGAACTTTGGGATAAGTTAAAGCGGAGACTGACCCCAGGCCTTCCCGTCCAACATCAGTGTGTGACCTTGCAAATGTGCTTCTGGAACAATGGTAAAAAATTCCCATAAACACACTCCTAAACCTTGTGGAAAGCCTTCCCAGAAGAGTTGAAGCTGTTATAGCTGCAAAGGGTGGACCGACGTCATAATCCCATGGATTAAGAATGGGATGTCACTTAAATTCATATGTGAGTCAAGGCAGGCGAGCGAATACTTTTGGCAACACAGTGTATGTGTGCTCCCTGGGGTAGATGGATTTGCCCTGTGTTTACAAGTAGGAGCACAGAGATTAGTCAATTGTCCACGCTGGTTGAGGCACACCAGCACATAATTTTAGGTGCACCCAATCATACATTTAAATTTGATTTCCAAACACATTATGTAAATGACTGTAAACAGGTTCAAATAAATATTGTTCTTCATTTAAAAAAAAAAAAACAAGAAAACAAGTACCATGAAAATGCCATAATCTCAACCGTATCCAACATAAACTGCTAATTTTCAGGGGCAACGCTGCAGCCAATAAAGATTTTTGAGTACATGTGCAACAAAATCACACTGACAAGTGTTCCACTGTACTTCCTTTTTTTTTTGTAGGAGGGCAGGAAAAAAGAGCTCCAAGTTGTCTGGAACGCAGCAATAAGAACATTAACAATATAGTGAAATACATTCATAAAAATGGCATGTAGCTGTGAAAAGCTTACTCTGTTCTGCTACGACGACAAACCCTCAATCCGAGTAATTATATCCTTGAATAAAAACATGATTTGATCCTTCACTTAAAGACTTCACCATAAAAGACACATTATTATATTTCTTACTTATTTCATTTTAAAAATAATTGTAAAAAGGCCCCAAATGAATATGAATAGCTTTAAATAAATATATATATATACAAATTCTTTCAAGTCATAAGTAAAATTGTATAAAACCACAAGACCATTATACCAAATCAAAATCACTGATTCCATGTATCACTTCTATCCCTAAACAATAATATTCTTAATGTTACATTATTTCACATTATTAAGATTGTGATAAAAGCTGAAGCTTTCCTACACCGCTAACAATGGTTAAACGCTCATGCTGCCTTTCTCCCCTGGCAGCAGTTTTTCCTTGGCTGAGTCCTGAGGCTCTTTGGGAGGAATCATCTTCATTTCTAGACTTTTGACCCAAGTGTAGGCTGACGAGCCAAAAAGAACCATCATGTTACTGGTCCACCACAGCAAGCTCTTACTGGAGGCGTAGTACACGACTGCAATAACAGTCTGTGCACAGGCCTTTGCAGTCCCGGAGACATTGTGTGTGAGCGGGCTGGTATACTTGATCTGGAGGCCGGTGACATAGCCGATGGCGAAACCAAACACTCCTCCGAGTGTCATCATGCCCCAGAAGCTGAGGTCAGTGAGGCGGCTGAAGTTGACGACATTGTTCAGCTCTCCAAATACGATAATGAGCGGGACAAAGAGGACGCAGGCATTAATGTTGTTGTAGAAGGAGAGTCTCCAGATGTTTCCGTCTACTGCTGGCATCACCTTCTTGGTGTAGATGGCGTTCAGAGCAACACAAGCGCTGGCAATAACCCCAAAGACGACGCCAGTCCAAGAGAGGGACCCTGCAATGCCTTCCTGGTCCACGCCAAGCCAGAAACCACCTGAAAAGCGTAACTTATTTTTAATTCTGGAGCAGCCAAGTTGACTTTCAGCCCTGAAATATCTCAGTATGTATTGTACACCAAGTCACGCCAAGTACCTGTTGTATTTATTGGACTTTCTTTAGCCACAAAATATTGATCAAAACTAGGTCTGCAAGAATATATCTTTTTTTGTTTCCAAAAATATTTTTAATTTGTTATGTTGAGTCTGTGTCAGAAACTAGTGAAAAAGGTCACATCCTCAAAATAAAGTTTGTTTAAACGAACAAAAGTTCAAGACTAAGATCACATTCACAATGATTGGTTGACAGTTAGTTATCAAATGTTAATGGCTGACAGATCATGTGTGTGATATCTCAACAAACGGTTTTCTTTTGAAGTGGAAGGCTTTGAAAAATGACAGCATGATGAATACGTCAGGCTGTCATTTTCAGCTGTGTTCACAGAACTTCTCTCATGGCTCCACAACATATCAAGTTAAAGTTCAGAAAATGAACCAACTTGATCGGAGTTTGGTTGATTTATTTCATGTTGTAATTACTATACATCTATCAGGTTTAGAAGAAGTCAATAGCTGTGGACAAGTGGAAAACTCTGGCCTAAAGTGTTGGTGTACTTTTGAGTTAGAGATTTTATATATATATATATATATATATATATATATATATATATATATATATATATATACACACACACATGTACAGTGTGTTCATATAAGTGTGTTAACAAGTCTTGGGGAGTACTACATAATGTGAAAACGTAGTGTAAAGCCTTTTGTGGCTCGAGATGAATCTGCATGTAATCTGATAAATTGCCTTCAGGTATGTCACTCAAGTTGCATTGTGGGTGTACTCTTGTTCTGAGGTACTGATTTTGATCATTTGTTTTCAAGCTGCCCATAATGAATCCAACAGTGTTACTGGAGTACAATGCCAGACCAGTGGACTGCTTTTTCCAAAACCTGACACCTACATTTGCCACAATGCAAATCAGCCACTGGATACAATTTATCAGGTTACATGCAGGTTCCTCCGGAGCCACAAAGGGGTTCATACTACTTCTTTCGCAGATTCTGCAGGTTTTATAAAAGGTAAAACGTGCAAAACAGTGCGATGAAGTACTGCAGAGCTGCAACTGCCATCGTTCGACAAGTCTTGTTATGCGGTTGTAACACCCCCAATGTCAAATAATGGTGTTTTGCAGCGAACAGCACCACAAATTGTAATGCAAAAATCTGATGCTAATCATGGATCCTATCACAACCTTAATATCTGTCTTTGAAGGCTCTGTCCTGTCTCAGCATGATAATGTCCACATGCATAAAGAGAGAGGTGTTGGGGGTGATGCTCTAGTGTCCACATACTTTGAGTGCATGAGGATATAGGTTCATGTCTGGCATTACTGAGTAGTACAAGTGCAACTCTGCCCCAAAAACGGGAAGACTGGACGTTTACGTACCTAATATGATCCCACAGCACATCAAGGCTCGGTATGACGTGGTCTGTTTCAGGATGATGTAGGTGGACAGCACATTGAAAACCGTGCTGAGCGACCGACCGACCGTGTAGAAGGCCACTCCGACATATTTCAGGCACAGGTTGTTGAAGGTGATCATGGAGATGAACACGACGGACAGAGGCAACACCTCCCGGGACGTCTTCAGGTCGAATGTGACCGACGGGAAGTCGATGAACCCCGGGCAGAATCTGGACAGCAGCTGCAAGACCCAGCACAGCCCGACAGTCACCAGGCACTGGTAGAAAGTGACGAACAACGGCGCGTCCAGCTCCCGGTTGTCCAGCAGGTAGTTATTGAGGAACACCATTGTTATAGAGACGAACCAGTACAGGGCGACCACAGCAGCTATCCTCACAGCTCGGAATAGAAAAGTCTCTCCATGTCCTTCCTGGTCCATCGATTCCGTGCCAGCCAGAGCCATCCTCAAGATACCGGACCGCTTCAGCTGTGTCCTGTTCATGATTAAAGACAAGGAGGAACAACCCGGGTCAAAGTCGGAGGCTTACAAGAGCTAAAATGTAGCTACAGACCAGCGGCGCTACATATTACTTACTATACGATACAAACATGACTGCCGAGTTCCGCCAGCGGCAATTAAAAAAAACACACTTCCGCCGTAATTGTTTCAGAATAAAAGCCCATTTCCACAAACGTGAGACCGACTAGTCTAACCAAGTTTGCGCGAAGTAGTAACACAAGTATTCTCGTTCATATAAAAGATCAGAGGACTTCAGAGTCACTTCTTTTGAAGTGACCTTTTATTTCAAATGTATCGGTAATGATTGTATTATTTTATTTTTGTCTTATATTGGTGTGATTTATATCATTTTATTTTATTTCTCCCCAATTTCTGTTTTATTTCGATTGTCTGAATCTTTTCGGCACATTGCAGCCCCGCAATATTTAAAAGCTGGTTCAACCATGTAAAACAAGTTTGTAACCGTTTTGAAAAGCGCTATACAAGTAGACTGCTACATAGATCTGTAATCTTGAAGTATACAACGGTTCTCTGTGTTAAGCCTAATTCCATTATTAAGCATATAGTGAAAAAGTCTATACACTGAGAGGTGGACTGCAGAAGAAGGGGAAAAAGGCATGCATGCAAAATTAGTCTCAGTTTTGCATTTTGACATCGAAATGAGAATGGCAACTATTTATGTAGCATATTTAGGGATCCTAATTCAACATTTAATCAAACTGCATATATCATTAGTGTTAAATATCGTAGGTCTATCAATGTACAAAAAAAATGTTGTTCCTCAAGAAATATATTAAAAGCGTAAACATCGGAGTAGAGGACAGCCTTTAACATTTCCCGCATACCTGAGTGTGAACAGGATGAAATAACGACCATACTTCACTGCATTCTTCGCTTTATCTGTAAATTAAGCTATATGGCCAACAACAGCCTGGTGTTCAGTGCTTGTTAACATCTGGAAAGCGGTTCCTGCAACTCTCAAATTATTGGATCCAGAGGCGAGCAGTTTATTTGCAAGGCAAATGGTGCTGGTGATCAAAACTCGTACCTTGTCGATCCGTTTCTGTCCAACAACCTGTCTGTGTTATACTGCTCAGAATTCCTTCTCCTGGTGACTACAGATACAGGGCGCATATTCCGGTATCACGTCAACATTACTGTGACAGCAGCATTTGTCAAAAAATGTAGTTTTGACAACTAACGCCCCCACCCCCGACCCGCAAAATATGCTCACTTTTATCTCGAAGGTGGACGCACGAGCCGGAAGTGTCTTTGAGTGTGATTACTTCCTGATTTGAACATGTTGTCTTAAAGAGATAGTGTCCCGGAAGATATTTGTTCACGGATCAAAACATTGAGTCTTCCAAAAGAAAAAAAAAGAAAAACAATTTCTGTGCTCTCATCAGGGAAAATATTGCGTCATTTTCAAAATGTCTCGGTTTGAAGTACATTGTAAGCCTGACTTTTGCATTGTCCATTCTTTTACGCAGCACACCATAGTAGATGTGTTTGTTTAAATATCAACTGCCAAAAACCAACCAGCCTATAATTAAAATTTTCTTCATTGGATACATGAGTCGTTGTTAGAAAGGTTTTCATAGCTACCTTAAGTTGTCTGAGATTGCTCTGTATTTGATCCAGCATAGAGCGTGAATGTCCTCAGGAGCTTCTGATCTTTTTTTTGTGATTTGCTCTCCCAACAGCTCAGGTGACGCTGCCAGTAGGACCTGTTTAACTGGTACGCACAAGTTGCCCTATGAGAGCACAGTACATGTCACACCCATGAGAAACCGTTTATTACAATGTGTGCATGACAAACACAGTGCGATATAACAGAGCAAGGTTTGAAAACCACTGCTGAGATTGTTAACTTTTTTTAGTTTGTTGATGATTACTCTGTAAGGAAGTGCCTGATGATGTCAGATTTCACTCCAGCTCATCAAAGATAGGATTTTTTTTTTTGTGAAATCCAGAATCTCTTCTATGAAACTTAGGAAGTGACAAAGGGTTAGGCGACGTCTCACAGCAAACAAGACTTGAACAGCACAGAACAGGAAGAGGTGGGGACAAAATGTATGTTTGTTTGTGCCTTTGTAATAGACGTCAGTGCTAAAAGGGAGTGTCATCATGTTTGCTAGGTTTTGTCTTGTCAGGGGTCACACAGGAATGCTTCCAATATAAACCAGCGTAGTGTAGTTTAATTTTGCTCAACTAATATACTAAAGATGACCTCTTTGTTTGCTCTTACAGGCCCGTTTTACAAGAAGACAGTCCTTGTGTTTTTGTCCAGTTGTTACAGGCATTGATTTTTGATTTTAGGTAATAATCCAAACCCCTGCAAAGATCAATCTTCATATGTGTTATCCCACAAAACTGTTTGTGAATATATATAATAATAATGTATATGTATTCTCATTGACCATCAACATTAAAGGTTTAATGTTAAATACAGTAAGAGGATGTTTGAAAGGAATGTTGTTTGCATTGGGCGTAGTTCTAATTAATTTAACAACAACAGCAACAAAATGCCGAAAATGGTGGTGAAGTTTACACTTGGAGGGATCTATTATTTGTTTTTGTTACTGTGGACGACGGTGCTTCTGAGGCATCATGACTTCATGACTGCTGCACCTTCTGTCAATTGCTTAAATACACCCATCATCTGTCACGAGATGTGGACTAAACAATGACACCTCTTACCAATTAAAAACATTGAAGATACTTTTCAAAATGGTTTCCTACTAAAATATTAAATGTAGATGATTCTTTTTTTATACATTTTTAACAACACAGATTTCTCAACATGTGTGTGAATTTGTGCCCTTGTAATAGACGTCAGTGCTAAAAGGGAGTGTCATCATGTTTGTCAGGTCTTGTCTTGTCAGGGGACACACAGGAATGTTTTCAAAATGAAAAACAACGTAGTGTAGTTTAATTTTGTTCAAATATTTTGGTAAAGATTTCCTCTATTTTTGCTCCTACAGCCCCATTTTACAGGTAGACAGTCCTCATGTTAATATATAGCTTACTGTACTAAAGCTTCCAGACAGTAGATGGCAGCAAATAGTCAATGATGGTTGTGTGGCTGTCTGCAGGATTATGAATTCATGACTGACACCTGACTGATGCAATGGTGCAAACACTTGTTTAGTCCCATTGCACTGATCACCAGATTTTTTTCTTTTAGAAGTGAATGAAACAATACATAGTGGTGTTTAAGAGCACAGTGAAACACCACAGGAACACAGTCACCACTGATCTTTTCTCATTCGGATTACTCAATGGCCCTGTTCACTTGCCCAGAGAAACAGCCCGTGATCATCTGCAGCATGCACAAATTGTGGCTGTCAGGCTCTCAGTAAAATACAATCCATAGTCTATTATACTAGGGACTACAGATGTAATCCATGAAACACAAGGAAGCAATCAACCAAAAAAAACGCAGACAAGGACCAACAATTGCCAACAGTGTGGCACACACCACAACAACCAGGTCGTGTGTGAAGGCCATTCGACCATTAATCTCTGACAACACACATTTTGCTAATTTCCTTGATCTCATCATTACACAACTACCGATGCCCATTCACTACAACTCAGGACAACCTTAACCACTGCCTCAAAGCATATTTTTACAGGTTAAGTTGCCTAACTAACGTACTGTCCTTGATTATCTGAGATAATGCTTTGTGTTTTATTTGTGGTGTGTTTTGGTTAGCTTGTAGGTTTTTTCTCAATGTAGGCCTTCCATTAAAGATGAAACAGTAGCCCTGAAGAACTTCCGTTGCACTTTCCTGTCCAGACCTTGTGTCAAACCCACGTGTGTTGCTGCTGTCATGGTTCTCCTGCTACACAGTCAGAAGCTTGCTCAGTTGCTGGAAAATTGCTGGAAGCAATGTTGTCTTGCTGGTGTCATATTTTCTGCTACAGTACACAGCAAGTCACTCTGCTGGTGTACCAGTGTTAGCTGCTGAGTTGGTAAGCTATGCCCACGGACTCTCTGCAAGGACGTAAAACTGCATTTTCCACCGAGAACACAGAGGCAGTGTTTGTGTAGCCTGACTCAGCCTATACAGTACATCCATCAGGAGGTGTCTGACCCCTCATTGTGTTCCTTTTTGCTCAGACTTTGGTGGGGGAGAACTGCCATGCTGGAGCCAAATTTGCTATTCACAAGACGGTGTGCCTCCCTGACCCCTCTCAGCTGCGGAGAATTCCACTAAGGCAAATGCAAAATTGGGGTATCTGGGATCACAGAGGCTCTGGAGCATCTACACTAGAGTTTAGTCTCAACTCAACATTTAAGTGAAAGGGTCATGCCATATGTGAAACCAATGCAAATGATAGAAAACATTTCAGAAAATAAAGAAGAGGTTTGCGCAACTTGTAGAACACGAAAAACCTGAAAAGTGGAAAAAGATAAGGACAGGAAGTGGATAGACGAGGAAATAATTTACAAAATAAAACAGGAAAAAAACTAAACCAAAAACACAAGCAGTGACAAATGATGTCCTCAGTAAAAAATACATGTACTGTATGTAGTGTGGCTACCTACAATATATACTACACACAGTTGTGTCAGATGTTTAAATATGATGCAACAAAGCTTGACTGTACATATCAATGTGACTTCCTTTCCTATTAACCTGTGTCTTTTACTAGCCTACAGTATTTCACATATCCTTAAGATGTCACTTTTTACTACATGATCTTTGCTTGCATTGATCTTCCAAATACAAAACATTTATTGTGAAAACTTTACTGTTTAATTAGAGATATTAATTTGATGTCACAGATTACCATCAAAGAATCATATGCTTCCTAATACACTGTACAGATGTAACGTGGGAGGTGAAGGGGAAGGTTATGGTCCGCTTCCAATGGCGGTAGCTCCGGTTAGGATTTCCACACATACTTTTATTCCACTATACAGACCATACCAAGCCAGGTCTTTACGACACTAGTTATTACATGCATCCATGCACTGGCAAACACAGGCCAAGGATCCTACACCAACACATCACAAAATAAAATGAAATAAAAAGGGGTCTGGGAACCACCACTTGCGCATGGTGGTGCAGAAGTACACCTGCTCTTCTTCTAGGTACAGGTTACACTATCCAGTGGTGCTAATTCAATGACTCTGACTGTTAGAAGTTACAGGTATCAAACTGCCCACTCAGATCAATCACTGGATGACACAGCTTATCAAAAGCAAGTGAAATACCACCACATAGTACAAACACATTATATACAGTGATTATGTGCAATTAATATACTCTCATCCTAACCCTTCAATTATTAGCAATGCTTTATTCAAGAAACGCCTGTGATGAAAGATGACCTCTTAACATTTTAAACGAGAAAACCCCCAAATATCACAGCTTTTTTCCCTGGTTTGCCATGGTGGTGCAACAAGGTGTTCTCTGTTGAACCAGATCTGTTCCCTCTCTAGATGTAAAAGGCTCATTCTCAGGAAAGGAAAATTTAGTTAAACTTAACTATTCTTTGTTTCAGGTGATTATAAATCATTGAAAAGATGTTTAAGAATATTATATTTCATTTCTGCCCTTAAATCACTGGTAATCCTACACACTGGACCTTTAAGATATTATAGGTTTTGACACATCAGCACAGATGATCAACCGTATCTCTACCGTAGATCAATCAAGTGAATTTGGTACCACGCAATAACATCAATGGCAGAAGAAAGCGTACACACCAATCTGTAGAACAACATAAAACCACACAGCTGACACAAGCTTGCATGCTATCATCTGTTCAAGTTGGCTGATGAATGATTAATGGGTGCCTGGCCAAGAAAAGTCAAGGAAGCAGAGCAAAGACAGTGGACCTCCTTTCCCCTAGAACCACAGGTTTATATTATTAATGACACCACTATCATTAAATGAGCCCGTTGTGACTACAGTTTCAGGAACACTGCATGGCTAACCCAATGCTGCTGTTGTGCTGCGCTATAGGTAATTGCCGTTCATAATGAATCTTCCAGCAAGTGGAGTGAATAGATATTAGGCCAGCGAGGGTGAGCTGTGCGGTGCAGTCCACAGGGCAGCTTAATTTCAAACACATATAATCCTCCCTTGTGGACCAAAAGCTGGTTTCCCAGCTATACTGCTTTTACCACTTTGATCTCCCCGCGGTTGTAACAACCTCTGCTTTCTCGCTGTCTGGGGAGAGGAAAGAGCAGGAGGTCCTTCTGAAGAGTGTTTTCTTTAGAACTTGAATTTCATAATAGGCTTTAAAGAAAGAAGGAAAGAAAAAACAGCTGATGGACAGAACATAAAAATAACACAAGCCTTTTCCAAGTAAACTTGGAGTGAACTTTTGAAATGTTTCATGAAAGAAAAAAAAATAGAAAGTGTGAATTGCAATCAACAGGTTTGGAGTGAATAAACTAAGCAATGCAAAGCATATTTTTTGTCAGATGTTATATTACGCATTGCTACAATAAACAGTGGAGGAAGAATAGGTCATGAACAGAAACAAAACAAAAAAATGTTTTGCCTCCCACCGATAAACCTTCCCCTCTTCTTTTTCTTCAGGTTAGAAATCCTCGATTCCTTTCCTTGCATTTTCTCCTGGCGTCTTAATCCCTCCTCCTCCTCCTCCTCATCCGAGGTGTGGATAAGACACGAGGAAAGAGAAGTCGAGGCAACAACCTTTTATCAAAATGAGACATCTGTGCTTCAGAGAGGTATTTTAGACCAACATCATTAGATATAAAATTGCATAATATGATTGGCATAGTTTGTTAGTTTTACTGCTGCATTTCATGATCTCACTTAGGTGAGCTCCAGTGTTCATGACAACGTACTGCATATATTTATTTTTAAATTCAGTTCACGATGTTGCATATGATGAAAGTAATAAAAAAAAAAAACCTGTGCATCCTCGCTCGCAGCTCCTCCAACAAGCCTGCTCTCTCCTGGAGATACAATTTAGGAATAGAGAGTTATCCTTCAATATGGCTTGCTGAGATCGTTTTCAGGGTCACAGGCAGGAGAATGGAGGAGAGACAGGAGGTGCAAAATGGACGAATGAAGAGTGTCCTATAAAGAAAAGAAACAAAACCCGTTGTCTGAGCCATCTCAGAGAAAAATGGATAGAGCTCTTCCAGAATTTACTGGCTAGGTCTCAGACAGATGAAACAGCTTCTTCTTTCTCTTCTTCTTTTTCTTTTTTCTTCTTTCCTCTTTCTTCTTTTTTTCTTCTTGGAAAAGGCCGATCAATCATGTTAGTTAATTGCTCGCCATGTCAGGACTTATTTGAAAAAGGTGTCTCCATCCGCCATCGAGCTATGAAAGCTATAAAACTTTAAAGGAACAAATCGTCCAAACCCGATGGATGGAAGAAAATGAAGAACATCTATACTGTTGACTAAGCAAAGCCATTCATTTTCCCACAATGGCCAGTATATCAAGGTTGGATTTTCAAGCTTTTTCTTTTTTTTTACAGTGCAGTATATCAATATATGTTTGAGCTGTTTAAGTGCTAATGTTGCTGATGTTGGCCAGAATTTCTTCACCACAAATATTTCTTTTCAGTGTGTCTAAAGCCACTCCCGGTGGTGGGAATTGATGTGAAGGGCATTTAATTGAGGGGACACTGCTTTGGCCATCATGGCACATAAACCATCACATCCTTGTAAGGCTTTTTTAGAGCCAAGAAAGGAGGACATCCTCCTGAAGAACCAAGACCATAAAACATGAATGAGCTGTCCGCTCTGAATTAAATAGCACCACGGAGCTATTAAGAATCCCTTGAACTAGTCAGAATAAGCTGACCACCATCCTCTAAGCCGCGCAACATGAAATACAGCCGCAGTATGTATGCAGATGTCCTATTTCTCACTGTCAGACTGACATGTTTGGCTTTGTTCCGCGGGCTGGCAGACTCCAAACTCCTGTCATCAGAGACCAAGACGAGTCTGATGACTCATCCTCATCCTCGCCCTACTGTGGAGCGGCGCGCTGACAATTGAGCTGCCATTTTATTCACCGAGGCTCACCATCCATCCATTGCCTCGTTTCCTTCTATTCATTCGCGAAGAGGGCAGGAGTCAGCGTGCAGTCGGGAACAGAGAAGCGCTCCAGATAGGTCACCAGTCAGGCAACAGACACAGACTCATTAGCACCCAAAGGCAATTTACAGTTCTGCTTGCAGTTGGACTGCACGTCCTCAGAGCGAGGAGGCATAGTGAAGGAAAGCCACATGGACAAAGAGGGAACATGGAACTCCACACAGAAAGGTTTAACGTGACTGGAATTTATTTTCTCACTGCTGTTGTTGGCGCATGTGCTTGGCGTAACACTCACGCTTAATGTGAAACAGGCTGCTCATAGTGAAGCTTTATAGCATCTTTCATCTTATTGTTTCCTGTTTCTTGTCCCAGAGCTTTATTGTTTTGGTTAAATTTAACACCATCAACACTACCTGCCCAACAACACGTGGCAGACACAGTAAAGCGTCTCATTCAGTGATGGGTGATAGGAAATGTGGCTCTTTGAAGGGAGCCAGATCTTACAGTGCCATTCCTTTTCCGAGAACCATTGAGAAACGGTTCATCGTTTTTTCTTTTCTTTTTTAGGTGGCAGGAATTTCAAGGTGACCTGAAGGTTTAACGTTCAGCGGCGAGCAGGGAAGGGGACACCAAATGCACGAGGCTACGGGCAGGAATATACATGGGTGAAGTTTAGTCAGGGTACACGGCGGGACCAGGGAAACATGGCAGGACGTCAGGAACTGGAAGTCACAACAGATGACAAAGACAGGTGGACTGATGCAGGGAAACAAAGGTGAGGGTGAAGAGTTGAAAAACAGTGGGAACAAAGAAGGAGCTGCTCAGAACACTGAGATGCAGCGCAGGTGTGGAGGGAAAGCAGGCCGGGGAAGAACACTGGAAACAGAGCTCAGACAGATGCAAGACAGCAGAGGGAAAGAAATTCAAGCTGTGAGGAGCACAAGGAAACAGGAGGGGAACAGAGCAAAATACATTCCATAAACCCAGAAAACACATGAAACACACATGAAATGAAAGTGAATGACAGCACCATGACAAAAATAAGTATGCAAGATTCTTCATCTGCGATACATTGATTTATTCAATCATTATGAATACTGAAGAAGTGACAAAGCCGGTGTCAAGAATAAATATCCCAGTTCACAAGATTACTACTCACTACAAAAATGATTAGTTTTTAGTCTTGTTTGTCTGCTATTGCTGCTCTTTTTATCGGTTGGACATGTACAAAAGTAGCTGTTTGCTAAAGGATTCACAGTATCAACATCAAAAATATTATACAGTTTGGTGTTTTAGGCTTTTGCAGTTTGTTCCTGCTTACCTCCGAGTGGCCAAAACAATAAGTTAATGCGGGTTTGAATAATTTACGAAAACTCTTCCTGGGTTTGTCAGAGTAATTTGCCTGCAGCTTTTGGAAGTCAGCACATTTGTGTTTGCAGTAATGCTGGGACACCATGAGATATTTTTAGCAGTATAGAGAAAAGAAGTGCATTCTGTAGCGAATAGGAATCCCTCATCGATATGTAGATCAGGAGCTATTTGTGTCAGTAACAACTGGGCAGAATTGAGATTTACTTCCCCTTGAAACATTCACGATCCTGCAGTGGAATTGAAAAAAAAAAAAAAACAATAATGCCACTATACAGAGGTATTTCTTTTTAAATTCTCTCTGTGTATTGCCAACTCAGCGGTTCTGCCAATCATTTCTAGTGGATTAAGTTAAACCAGTTCATCCCCGTGAGTCGAACACAGCAAATAATGTTCATGTGAGTGCACTACAAAGGTCACCAGCAGACTGCCACACTGAGTGAGTCACCGGCAATGTTATAGTGGAGTGGAGTGGAGTGAAGTGATCATGTACTGCACTCTTGTGTTTCCACTCTCCTGCACCGCTGCCCGAGGGCTTAGTTAATTATCTCCTTTGTTTATAATTGTTCTCACACCGGCTTAGAATGTGCTGTTTGCGGGGTGAACGAGCCTGTTGGTCTTGATCAATAATAGGACTCCAGTGTAGCAGTTTAAAAAAAAATATATATCAGACTTGCACGCCTCCTTTTTTGTTTTCTTTTTATTTAATCCTTCCTCCCATTAGAAAATGCCCATGGTGTTTTATAACTCTATATATAGAAAGCTTTAGAACAAATATCTGTTTTAGATTGACATCATTAGATTGGGATTGTTTTCTTTCAGTGTTGTTTTCTAGCCCTCTGTGGTCTGAGGGGAAGTGCCACGGGAGGTTTGTTATTAGTGTTGGCCCTCATAACCACATCCACGACTCTTGCGGAGAGAGTGGGCGGTGGGTGGAACGCAAGCCATCGCTGTTAAAGGCCTAGTGGCAGCGCTGTGCCATACACTGAAACAATGCAGGGTGATTTTGCACGGTAGTGAAGGAGATTTCAATGCCACTACAGTAAAAGTAGTAGTCTTATGAGAAAACACACAAAGCACACACACTCAAACTTGTCAAATGTACAGTCAATAAGATTTTACAGTTCTCACGGGACAATCCAAACGACTGGCTCCAGTTAAGTTTCATGGTTTACAAGCTATCAAAACATTAAAACAAATAACAACTTCATATGAAACAGAGAAAACAACAAGGACATTTCCTTGGTGCAGTGAAAGCATCCAGTGTCAACCAGAAACAAACACAATGACTGAGCTATGGAATCCAATTGTGTTTTTTCTCATTATCAACGTTACTTTGTATAGTATTGCCTCTCTCACTTTAGCATCCTTCAGAATAGGCGTCTCACTATGTGGAAAATGAGCAGCCTATCAACCTTACCAATCAAACAAGACAATGATTAACAGGTTGCTAAAACACACCACTGCAAGAATGTCACTATCAGGCAACCCAGTCAACATAATTATTGTTATTATGTTGAAAGTACATATTTTTTTATGTTACAACTTGTTTCTTTCAGTTGAGTTCTGAGTTTTATCTTGTTGCAACAGTGTGCTTATTCTCTGCTTAGGTTAGAAAAGATCACATCAAATCAAAACAATTTTATTCATACAGCCCAAAATCATCAAATGGCCTCAGTGGGCTTTACAATCTGTACAGGGAATGACATCCTCTATAGATGCGAGAAAAAACGTGTCATATGACACACAAACCCGAAGGGAGCCATTTATACAGAAACTAAAAGTAAACTAAAATCTTAACTTTCAACCCACTAACTTTTTCTGGAGCCTTCAATGGCATCTTGCGGTTCTCACCATTTACATTTACTCTGTTGTCATGGTAATGGTATATATAGTATATAGACATTCATTAATCTCATAACA
>CAEMYA010000013.1:8661527-8676011 GCA_903131615.1 Diplodus sargus | reverse complement strand
TGAGCAGATGAGCAAATGTAAAGCAGGACTTCACATTTCCTCTCAGGGGGAGTCCTGTGCACCAGCACAGATCGTCAAGTGTTAAATGGTTTATGGTTAATGGTAAGTGCTGTGATAGTGCTCCTTGTGATCTAAAGTCTCTGGCTTTAGATCCTCTGAATGGGGGGTTGGATATATACCACTTTAATGAGTTATGATCAGAACATTAAATTGCTTCCTTGGTCTTTGTTTCTTCCCCTCAGTGGTCAACAATTGTCTGATTGATTGAATGATTTATGACACATGTGGGGTGAAAGACTCGAATTCGAACACAGCCAGTAAGTGCATGTAATGCTATTGTACCACAAGTTTATGGAGGTGCCACAAAAAAGAAAATCCTTCTTAAATTCAACTCTCACTTGATAAAAGTCTGAAGCAAATCTAATAATCAGCTTTGCTTTTTTTTTTTTTACACAAATGGATCAAACCCAATCTCATTAAGGTTTTATTTTATGGGCCTCTACATCTGAGGAATAACAGCTGCTGCAACACTCATCACCTACTTCTTAATGTCTCAGAAAAATACACTTTGAGTTGAAAGAAAATGTTTACCAAATGTATGTTTACTTAGCATCTGTTGCATTTCAACGGTGGGGGGTGGGGTCATCCTGCAGCCCATTAGTTTGTTTGAACACATTGAATAAGACATGACATTTTAGTTAGGCATTGATTTTATCCTCAAAACCATTCTTATTTTCTAGGCCAGGGAATGTTGAACAATCATAACTTGGGTGATAAATCACACTTTACTTTTGGCAATCGTTCAGGGAGTGTATGTCTAATTCTGTAATCTCCTCAGATGCAGTTTTGGGCTTTAAATACTTGGTCAACTTTTGACTTTTCATATCTTGCATCACCCCATCCCTCAAAATCAGTCACCAGGGAAAATAACTCATCATTGTGAAGAGACAGATGATTAAATAAGTGGGTCGGCCGCGTGTGTGTGCACTCACATTTGCTGTGTGTACAGTGGCGTGTGATGGGGTGGTGGAGGCGTTCTGGTAAAGAAAGAAGCTGTACACTCCATTATCTTGTGGCCGAGGCGGCGTTTTCTGCTGACACGGTGAAACATTGATGTGGAATAAATTCCCGTCTAATTAGAGTGGCTGAATTAATCAGGAAGCGTTTAATTAGCAGAGTTTTCTTTTCAGTTGAGGGGAGGTTTTGATCCGAGCCATATGGCTGCTCCCTCTGATGTGCCGTGGTTCACAGTCTTTTAAATATGAATAACTTTTGTCAGAGGCCTCCGTGAAAATGAGCTTTTTTGCGACGGCGTTAGTGGTGAAATAGACCCAGGTAGTATGGGATACTTTTTTTATGGGGCATTACAAACTGTAATTTAAAGATACCATATGTAAGAATTGTGTTTTAAAACGTCTAAGAATGACCAGAACTTATTGTGTATTTTGTAGAGTTTTGTACTTACATTACTCCAAATGTTCAGAGCCTGAGATATCCTCAAGTTAACAGTACATTTGTTAGCCGGCTGCCATAACTTCCGGGCAAAATTGAAGAAGTAAGCCTGCGCAAGTGGCTGAATGTAATGCTAATAAAAGTAAATGCCAGTAAAACTAACTCATTACCTTGTTACCTTGTGAACATTTGTGCCTAACGCCATTTCTAATTGTCTGTATTGTCTGTACCATTTTTATTTTTCTATCTGCTGCAACCCATCCACACAGTTTTGTGGACGGCCGAATAGTCTGTGTTTTTGAATAAAGTTTCTTTTTACAAAGAGTGTATCGGATTGTCACAGTTCAAGGGTACGTCTGCAGAAGAACTCCAGTGACATCCAAACGCTATTAGAAACACGGCGAAGAGGCATGGTGTTTAGGCGACACATTCGTTCGCTACAACGAACATGTCAAGTGTAGTTAATTCTTCCCAACCCATCAAACTAGCAGTGCAACGTCCCCGAGGATGCTCAGGGATATCTATCTGACATGAAGGAATTCTCTAGTCTAGAGAATAAAAACTGCAGCTGCAAAGTTGCTTCAGAACAAATGATATGTGTCAAACAGTGCATCAAAATGAATCACCTTGTTTAAACACCTGTTGTGGCTCATTGTGCATAAGAATTGATGCATTCGACAGCAACCTATAGGAGGATATTAAAGGTGATAAGGATAATTAATGTGGCAGAATCACCGATAACCACTGCAGATGATTATACGCAGGCAGAAGTGATTCGTAATCAGGAATGTGCTCACAAATGAGGAGAGATATTATACTCAGGCTTAACTTTGCAGTAGAAGTAAATGTAAACAAGAACACATTTAAAATAGTCACCACTGTTCAGCATGACAAACATGAAGGAGAAGACAGGCTCGTCGCACATTTAAAATTTCCTTGGGCAAAATCTGTGAAATACATCATCATGTCAAGCAATAATCTTCGATAGCATCAGCTACTTGCAAATCATATTGTACATTAACATTGTCCAAACGTGTGCATATCTCTTAATGTGTAAACTCGCAGTATCATTGGGCGCTTGTGGTTTTTTGATTGATGAGACGGTCAAAAAACAATCTGCCCCGCTGTCATCAGCCCATCAGTGATGAGTGGGATGACGGAAGTAAAGATGGCAGAGCAGTCAGTGGTGCAATTTATGAGTTTGGATTAAAGCATTGGGGAAGATGTAGATGCATACAGATGACTGTCACACATATTATATCCGCAAACTTAGAGGAGGTTCTTACTTCTCTACACAATGAAAGCAATACTTATTGCCAGTCTTTCATTTAATAGCATTGTGTGATGTCTCAGGCAGCCCTGCCTCTGTTTTGCTTAGCAAGAGAGTCTTCGCTGCCACTTTAATGAATTTTGAAGCAGTAATGTGAGCATCAGAAGCAAAAGACTAACATTTGGTTTGGATGACTTCATCATCCCCACTAAGATTCCTACTACACTATACTGTAGACACTTTACTATGCATTGATCAGTGTACAAGTTGTAAAGTGGGAGTTGAAATAGTTTCTGACTCTGTAATAGAGTAGATGAGTCTCCATGTTTGGTGCAATGAGGTTTAATATGAGGTAGAGCGGGCCATCTAGCAATCGGAGGGTCGCTGGTCGGCTACCCCAGCTGCATGGTGAAGTGTTATCGGCCAAGATACAGAGCCCCCAATTTGCTCCTGTTGAGCCGTTGGCACCTTGCAAGGCAGCATCTGCCATTAGTGTAAGTGTGACTTGTGAAGTGTTGTAAAGTGCTTTGAGCAGTCAGTAGACTAGAAAAGTGCTATAGAAATGCAAGTCCATTTACAATATATACACTGTTTAATCCAAACACGAGCTACTCACCTTCATATTTTATGTCATTTAACAAAACGTGAAAATCTCTTGTGCTTATTAATGTTATTACAGGCATTTAACCAAACCCCTAACCCTAACCCTTACCCACTGACTTTTAGACAAGTGGTCTAAGGGTGCTAAAAATGAAATGCTAATTTATTTCCTGGTTTTAGGACTCGTTCCTGCGGCGCTCATTGTCGGTCTGAACACCGAACCACAGGTGCTATTTTACTAAAGCTGCCTTTTAAGTATAAATGGTTTGGCCCTGGAATAAAAATGTCAACCTATAATAGCTGGATAGCTAACATTAGCATACTGGCCATGTAGCCTCCTGCAGCTGACCTCTGACTTCACTGGAGAGAACCAAAGGCAGAACACTTTCACTACAGGGGTAAATAGTCCATCACACTGCTGTTATCATTCTGCCATCAGCCAGCACTCCAGAGTTGAAAACTGGTAATGCATGCATATGCTTGTCACCTGTTTAGACAACAAGCTGAGAGAGGAGAATTATCACCGTTGCTCAGCTTGCAGAGCAAACATGGCACTGTTTGTTTGTCATCGGGATCTGTCTGTTTGCTGTGGAAGGTCATTACCACGGGAGTTCAAAACTGTAAGTGGACGACCTTTTCGCAAAGTTGCCATGACTGTGGGTAATTCAGGGCCGAAATTGCCTCAGTTATTCATGTTGATTAGAAAAGGTTTTAGGCTCTCATATTTAATTCAGTCAGAAGGATGAGTGACTATTGGCTTAAGTGGCTAACATGTACCCGATGATTATGTTTGTTTCCTGTAGATGTAGATGATCACAGAGCCTGTTGTTTTTCCCTTTAAATATTCAAAAGCCTACGGCAGCGCCAGTATTCACTGAGATCATTTAAATGGGAAAGGTGAATGCATATTTGCATGATCTCAATCTGATGTTGTAGAGCTGGACAGAGGTCTGCACTCACAGCAAGATTAACAGTCAGGTTGAAGCTGTCAGTTTCAAGATGGTTGCTGCAACTATTAAATGGATTGAAAAAAAAATTCCTCCTTTTCCACATCATTATGTGAGAGTCACTGAATGCAGATACGAGTTCAGCTTTGATACATAACATCAAAACACAGTGTTAGTATTTGGTATCCACTATGTAGGCTACAACTATTCTACCCAAGGGTGATATAAACAGAGTCTCAGACTTCTAGCATCAAGCCAAGCACAAAGATGTGCACTAGATCAATCAAACGTGCCACTCAGCCACCCGTCTCAGACAAAATGGCCAGTTTACCCTGCGCTTTGTTATCATCGATGAGCACAGAGAGCCGGGGTGCTGGCTCGAGCCAACTGCCAGGGATCTCCTTTGTTGCCCCCTGAAATGTGACACTGATGACTGAGCAGGAAAAGCGATATCACAGTCTCTTCTTTTATCCTGTTTTTCACTACTTCACCATTCAGGATGTATCACAGAGACCAGATAAGTGGCCATGTCTCCCAGCTCGCCATCGTGTCACACTGAAGTCATTGGATCGGTGCTGCATGCGGATCCAAGAAACAGGCTGAGAGGATATGGATTTGTATTTAAGTGTGTCCTGCCTAGACTAATGCATATCAAAGTTATAAATCAATATATATATAACACGTTTCATCATATTTATAGATTTTATGAGTAGGAAAATAACAAGGATTTTCTCAATCTATCATTTCTTATATGTGTTTTGAGTACAGAATACATTTCTGTACCATTAATTAGTATTAATCATCGTATTTTTACACCCATTAAATTGTCTTCATTTTTATTTGCTGCACTGTGATATTCCTAACAGGTAAAAAAACATGCGACATACATAAAATTGGCTGGTTTCATATATTATATATATAGGTACATATATGTATATGTACCTATAGGTACATATATTTATATGTACATATATGTACCTATATGTACATATGAAACCGGCCAATTTTATGTATGTCGCATATATTCGAAACCTAGATTAAAACCTAGATTAAAACCTGTACGTTTATAAAGGTTCTTTCCGTGAGGGTGGAGTTGAGCCGAAGAGGGTTTGAATGTCGCTTGACTGTGAGACGGCAGAGGCAGCACAGAGTTCGGGTCGAGCAGAACTGCACAACTTGGACCGGGAACTGGTGACAAAGGCATACAGAAGTGTGTGGTAACGTCACTTCACTGGAGACATTTAGAAGCTAACTGTTGTTTTTCCGATTTTGTGTGTGACACCAGCATTTCACACCGAGTGTGCCAAAGTTGAGGGTCCTCTGGCAGAGCATACACTGCGTTTCAGATGAATTATTTTACGGCTTTTAACCAACTGAATTCTGGATGTTCAAGCCAACACTTGTTAAATGTACACTTTCCCATAGTTGTAGCAGGTTCCACAGTCAAAGTCTTTCTGGAACTGGTGAAGTGTGTGGCGATAAATTCCGACCGGGCTGTTGACAAAATGCCACTTATGTTCCAGGATACTTCAGACAGAAATCTCACCAACACATTTCCCCAAAACAAAAACAAAAAAGCCGACGATGGAAGTGGTAAATGAACGTACATACTGACTTTTTCAGGTCTTAATTTTAGATACATGAATTTAAGACTTTTTAAGACTTTTCAAGGATGCGCGGACACCCTGTAAGTTATTGCGTGATTTTTTTTTTTTCCTGTTAGGGACTTTGGACAAATATGCAGTTATTACCTTGAGAATAAAAATATGACCTAGGCATCATGTATGACAGTTGCAAAAGTGAGATATGAGCTATAAAATAGGTATGACAAGCAGAACCTGCCACTGGAGACATACCTTGTATGCACATATAGGGCTTATAAGTGGATATAAAGAAGCGATATAGGAGACCTATATGTCCTGTATATGCATGTATATGATTTTTAATGGTATCACGGGTGGACAGTATCAATCCATAACACTATCAGCTACTCACAGCTGTATTGTGGTCATTCTGTGCTACGGGGCTATAAAAAAAAAAATCTTTATTGTCCTGTCAAAGTAAAGGTAGAAAATGCAAAGAAGTCACCCATTTTCTCAGAGAATCCTCTTGCAATCGACGCTAATGATGAGGAGAGTGACCCAGAAATCAATCCAGGAGCAGATACTGGGGTAAGTTACTTGACTAAGGAGGTTCTTTCTTGGACACACAAAAGAGAAATGGTGAGCAGCGATGTAATCAAACAAGGTCAGTGAAGGGCCATATATTTCTGGAACAGAATGGAGTCTGTCACTGGTTTACTAATGGGCTCTTGACTGAGAGCGGAGGGGGAGGGGATCCTGGACTGCAAGACTAATTTCTTTTTAACCAGCTGCCAGCAGCTCTGTGTACGTCAGTACAAATCTGCAGACAAATGTGTCATAAATATTGTATTGAATTTTGTATGTCAGGAAAAGTGTATAGTAAATTTTCTAGTATTACTCACAATACTGTTCATGATTCTTTTTTTGAGTCTGATTAAAGTAAGCGTTAAGTACCTCACTTAATCCAATAAGAGAACAAGCTTTCATATCGGTGGACTTGGTGTAGACATGAGAAAAAACAGAGGCCTACAACGCATTTGTTAGACCATTGTAGGAGGGATCTTATGTGCTTAGCTTGGGGACTGTGCAAAAAGAAACTTTAAGACAAATTACACTATACTTTATCATCTAAAAATATACACATGCCATACTCACTGATTAAATGTGGAATAATAATTCATTGAGCTCACTCTGCAGAGCCTAGTTTTGAGCTTTAGATGAGTTATATGTGAAAGCCTATACGTTTGGCAGGCCATTTGTGATGACTATTGCAGCCAAAAGTAAGGATTGAATATAAAAGTTGGTTCAAATGGTGCATTCTTTCTCCATCAACTAACACTTTACAATAAAGTCTGCAAACCTTACTTTGAACCTTCTTTCAACCAGCTGCCAAAAATACTAAAAAAAGAGTAACTAATGATCTAGTAACCAGTAATTAATGATTCTACCTGGTAACTACTCAGTGTAATGCATTACTTCAGTTGACAATGCACAAAAAGAGTAACTAATGGTTAAGTAACCAGTAATTAATGATTCTACCTGGTAACTACTCAGTGTAATGCATTACTTCTGTTGACAACGCACAAAAAGAGTAACTAATGATTGAGTAATCAGTAATTAATGAGTCCACCTGGTAACTACTCAGTATAATGCATTATGTTAGTTGACTGGGCACACAAAGAGTAACTAATGATTAAGTAATCAGTAATAATGAGTAGTCACTAGTTTGTGTCAATCAGTTTTTCATAGTTAATCAGGAACAACTCATGAATGAAATCAACATATTGACCAGTATATTGATTCACAGATATTTATGAACTAATCATCATACAATGATTTATTAATATGGTATCTCCTAATCTGTTGTCTAATACATCATTATCTGTCTATATAGTCCCTGATTCACCATTATTTAAGGATCACTGATTCACGATTCATTTATTATCAAGTGTTATGTCCTCATTCATTGTTTACTTACTCATTTCGTTACCACTTACATTTGTGCGTACCTTATAGTAAAGTAATACCGATAAGCATATGCATCCGGATGTCAAATCATGTAGCTTTAATTTAAACTGATGTCAGTAATCTTATTCAAACCTGATAGTAATTTAGGAAAGGAGAATAGATAGACTGAGAACATCAACAAGTATTATGCGCACCTTTACATCCGGCTCTACTTAGGGGTTTTCCTCAGTATATATGACTATTAGAATAAACCCAGGATGCTGTAGTATCTTTAATCACTTCCACCCCTATTTCCATTCCTTTTTACCACTGTATGACATTGTGTTTAGGACTTTCATGTTCTATTGCTATTATTAACATACATTTTTGTTGATTTGAGGGGATTTTTATGTTTTCCTGTGTAACTTAAACTGTGATGGTCATTGTTAATGATTGAAAATCTCATCTGAAATAAAGCTAGTACAGAAGGTTGTCAGTGAGCTCCTGTGGGAGGAGGTGTTAGTTGACTAGCTTGTGAAATCAGGCTTGATGTCACTCTGCATGTGTCCTCGCACCATATTCGACCTGCACTATGCAAACAAGCAACACCTGCACTATGCATATTTCTATGACACAATCTTGGCAGGCGGAAGCACAGAGCCCGTCGAAATGGGCCCCGGTCCAATACAGAGATCCTGGAGAAATTCCAGCAGAGCCAGAATCAATCCATTGCCAGCTGCTGCTGCTCCATCGCCTAATACGAGGTTCATGCAAAGAAAAGCACAAAATGTAGGATATGATTTTTTATGACATGTTAGACAGGAAAATTATTCAGATATAGAAACTTGTAGTGAGAGGTCTAACAAATGTAAGAATCATTACCAAAACTATATTTGCTTTACCAGTGACCATCCTAAAATGCTCAGTGAATAGTAAATGACATAAAGGAGGTGGACATGACCAAAGATGGTCATGACCAGCCCCAAAAATCCAAGTTAGCAACAACCAAAATGCCAAACTCAAGGCTTCAACATGATAATATAGTTATTCCACATGGTGGGTTTGCTTTTGAGTCGGCCTTTTGGTACGAAAAACTATTAAATCTACTCCATCATAACAATATGCTTTAATGGATAGGCATTGTTTTGTCCACACAGGAAACAGAGTCCTTACACCGGTATTAGTAGAGTTATTAGCTCTCCTTAATAATAACATCTTAAAGTCATTTATTTCCTTTTATAATTCTGGCAGAAATTAAAAAGTACACATCAACACGATTTTCACTTTAACCTTTAAAGAAAGTCCACACTTGCAAAAGTGAGTTTGGTGAGAATAGAAAAAAAAAAAAACACACCTCTGAAGTTCAGCTGAAAGAAACCGGGTCACAGAATGAAGTTCTGACCACTGAAGCCCAAAATTAAAGCACATGGTGGAACAGTGTGGGAGCAGCTTATTTCATGGGCTAGCAGCAGACAGTTTCAGGACTTCCTACTGACTGGAGAGCATACTGTGTGTGCGTGTGTGTGTGTGTAGAAAGAGAGAGAGAGAGAATTTGTGAGTGTGTGGCAGCAAGCTGTTCAAACCCCCTTTTCCCTACATTTCCATCTGTCACACTCTGCTTGGTTGCTGTGGAAAAAGTATATATCACTCAACAGCAGTTGCAGAGGATTCACTTGTTATCTGTTCACACCTGTCCAACAAAAATCCTCCGAGGGGAAAGTGACCATGGCCATGCAGCAAAGATCAGCTCAGTAAATTACTTTCATTGCTCCTCAGTGCTGTTGTAAATTTGTAAGGGTAAATCAGCCATTTTGGATTATTTTACACATGTTCTTTGCTTTTCAGCATCGCAGGAAAGGGAACAACAATTAATAGACCGTGCGCCATTTGCTCTGCTGCATTTATTAGACAGGTTTACCACAGGTTGTATAAATTAATCTAACCCCAATGACTGTAGTCCCTAAACTCCTTCCTTTCCGCTGAAATAAGCCTGTTAGGTAGAATAATCCAAGAAGAAGAAAGCTGACTGTGCAGCGTTCCTAATCAGTCTGTTAGACAAAATGCTTGACTCATTCAGCAACTGCTTCACTCAAATTTGTTGACCTTGCAATGAGCATGTAGCAGTCATTTTCTACTTTTCGCTTTCACTTTTCAATTTCATGTCCAGTTTTTCATAATTATTGCTTACGCCTTACCTGACCTGGTGAAGGTAAGAGAACTGATACCCATCACCCATTCTGGTCAGGGAAGGTCTGACATTATGCAATATATGTGTGTGTGTATATATATATATAGAGCTCTGAACCAGTCCCTAGACTAAATATTCTTAACGTATGTTTCTGCAAACCACTGATATGTTGAAACTTTATTTCTTTATGTCACAGTTTCTCCATTCTTGAGGTACAAAAACCACCTGGTTGGGGTTAGGAACTCATCATGTTTTGGCCTAAAAAACCTGTTTTGTTTGCAAAGCCCACGACTGGAGATGTCTCAACTTCTCATCAAAAAGATCAGGTTTTTCTTGCCGCAAACACGGCTAGAAATAGTCCTGAGGTCGCAAAAATATCCAATAGTTTCACGCTGAAAGATGCTGACACAGTCTTCAACTGCGACAGGCAGCCTTCCCACCTGTAGCTCCACCACTGTCCCCTCCACGCTTGAATACGACATTCAGGTCATAAACATGTTTTTTTTTGTAAATGTCAGTATGGTACGTAGCCTATGACAACCGTGAACAAATGTGAACATATGAGGTTTGCAGAAATATATTTTGTCCTACGATTGGGCTGAAAAGCTCTTGACAAGAGAGATAAGGAGAAGCAGTTTAATGAGCTCTAATCGCTGTCAATGATCTTCAGAGCTAAAACACAGAGCTATCTCTCCAGCAGTCTATCATTTCTGGGAGTTTTTGTACAAATAGCACGAGGCAATTCATCATTAATCTTTTCACGGTCCACAGAAAGGGAAAAAAAACAAAAAAAACGTGTGTTCTAGCAGAGCAAAGGAGGAGCAAAACATACAAAAAAGGAAATAAAGGTAGAAAGTGGCATGTAAGTAGGTCTGCTTTTTTTAGCAGGTAATCATTCTTGGGAGGGACTTGTGTGGCACTGGGTTGATTGCCGGGCAAACTTCCGCACAGAGAGATGTGGTAAGAAATCCCATGGAGTTTATCCTTTTGCCCAAAGGGAAATCACACTGCGCTCTACCTGGCCTCTTTCTTAAATCCACCATCTCCATCTCCTCCATAGATTTAGTGTTGTAGGTGTTTGCTGTTTGCTCAGCACACTCAGGTTTATGCTCTAAGTGACCCTTTATTGCTGTGAGCTGAAGGATGATTCTGTTCTCTTCTGAAATGAGACACTTGTACAAGTGAAGCAATGTACAACGACTTGATTAAAAAAAAAAAAAAAAATCTGTTATCTGTTGGATCAGCGTACCAACAACTGTGTTCATTTCCTTTTATTGTAATGTTCACAAACATCGACCACAGCTCGAGTCATATTTTTCAGGACACCTGGGGAATTTCTAGTCATTTTTGTAGCAACAAAAACTGTCTGAAAGACTGAAAGAGGTATTTTATGCCAAACCATGATGTTTTCTTAACACTAAGCAAGTGTTCTTTGTGTATAGAGAAAAAGACAATCCAACCTTGAGAAAAATTCAGCTTTAACTTGGTGTAGATGACGTAGACCTCCATGAGTTCAATTGGGATCATTGTTTGGGTTCAGATAAGTATGTTTTTTTAAGGAACTTGAGTTCCGTACCTGACAGAAGTACACCACGCAGTTTAAAATAAATCAACCTTGGCTTTTGGTTTTGACATTGAACCCACACCGCAATGTCCTGGGTAAAAACACTCATGTGGACATGTGAACCTAGTTGCTCTTTATACTACATCACCGGAGTTCCTCCTTTACTCAGTGGATTACTTCTTACAGCCACTAGAGGTCACGACCTAACATTAAACATTAATATAGGTTGTAATAAGCTGCTTGCACAAGTGAGAGACACACACCATTTGTCTTGCGGGGATGAGCTGGAAGGAAAATAAGATAAGCTGCAGTTTTGGGTAAGTTTGGAAACCAGTCTGTCTGAACCGTCACACCAAGTTGCTGATTGTTGTCAGTCCGAGAACTTGCTAATTGACCGCTTGTGGCCAAAAGCCGCAGACGGAAAAACAACTCCATCAGCCAAACTGTCACAAAGTCACATCCTTTTGCCTAAATGGGGCTAGCTATTTCTCATGCAGAAGAAGACAACACGGATGACCCCGCTTTTATCAATAGCATCGGCTGGTTTGGAATTTAATTAATATGACATTCCACAAATCGCTCTGGCCCATTTTTGTGCTGTTAAATGATTGCGTTTCTCCCGTTACACCTCACATCCACGCGGTGTCCTTTTTCAGATGATCACATTCAAAAATAAACTAGGCTGCCTCTCATCAGTGAGCTCTGTCGGTCGGTCAGAAAGCCATCAGCCGGCACCTAATTAGAGTTGCCTCACAAATTCCATCTGTGCAACATTGGCAAAATAACATAGCAGAGCTGATGTTGATAAAGTAGGACATAATCCACACAATCAATGATCCTGACAAACTACTGAATAGCAGCATCAGACTGTAAACTTGAAACTGAATTTCTCAACTCAGGAAATGAGAGTTTTAATTATTGACCAGCAGAAATCTTTTCATGCGGGCTAAAAGCTTGGCCTTCTCCTTCAGTTTCAGCTAACAGTTTCCTCCTCTCCATTATGCTCTTATCTCTCCCCACCGAGGTGGCAGAGAAATTAAATTACTTATCTCCAACTTCATTAACTCTCTTATCTTCGCAGAGGCACATATCAAACAGAGTTTCTCTTAAACATCTTCCCCCTATCCCCAGCCTTTTTTATGCCGAAGATATGCTAGCAAGGCACAAGAGAAAACCGAGCTCATAGATGTCTTCTAATATGGGGAAGAATTTAATTCTTTTTCATTTGCCTGACATGTTGAACATGTCCTGCTTTCAAATCTTCTAGACTGGGACCAGCTGTGTCCTGTCTGGATTCGACGTCAAGGAATTGCACCGTGAGCTGCCAGCTGCTCATTTTTACAGGTTGAATTGGTATTAACTCTAAGAAATAACACTGTCAACTATCATGTCTGTGCAATATTTAGTTAAGATACGTCATCATGAAACCTATTAGGCATCTAGAGAGAACACATTTATCAAGCTATGGACTGAAATCTTTAAGCTGCACCACTATTTATGCGACCTAAAGCGATGGATGTCAATGTGTTGTTTCCTCAGAGATTCAGAGAGATATTTGTCTCAGAGTTCTTCCAGCTTCTTCCTCATGCGAGCAAACAAAAGAGACTCACACACAGCAAAGAGTGAAGTTGGCAAAAACCCTGCACGGCCACTTTTGCTTTGAAATAAATTAAACTGCATATGAACCTTTCCCTGTGTTATATAACATGTCTTAGAGCAGCTAAAGTTTTCAAGGACAAACTAAAACCTGGAGTGGTGAATATAATGCAAACACAGATGCAGCAAACAAACACGTTTCCAAAGGGAGAGTACATTGTGGATTTACTCCTGACCTCGGATCCTTTTCCCTTTTTGGAGTGTGGAGGAGTATAAAGATGTTAAAGGATTTCCTTTAATTCAGGCACTGTACAAACAACCCGGCAGTGTTGGGGAAACTACATATAGTTGAACTACATAGCTTAACTACAATTTGCTGTAACTTGATGGTGGTTAAACTACATTCATATATTGTGCTGCGTCAAGTATTTAAACTAGTTTTTGGGTCATTTTTTGTAGTTTAACTACTCAATTTAGAAACTGCAATTTTGGCCAATAACATGAAATATTAGAAAATAAGACCTATATAATATACATTTTATTTTATTTTTCTTTGAAAAAAGGCATGAAACGTGTCATGACATGATAAGCCAACGCTACCTCAGCACTCAAATACTTCACAGAGTGGGTGGGTCTTTGTGCCAAGGAAGACAGTGCTCATATGGCACAAGCACGTCATGGACAACCCTCCTGCTACCCCCGATGCGCCCCAACATGTCAAATTAACACACTGATATTAACCAATTTAAAAAGGCAGTGAGCAATGAATGTTTTGCCACATATCTACAATATGAACTAAAACATAGTCCAGACAGTATTGTTTTGCTAATAAAAAAATACACTTCAACAGCTGTTATACCGTTAATTATGGCTTCAATCATCTCATTCTATCACTGTGGTACTGTGTGTGCATGCTGACATCGGTTAAAGTGACATTCTGAATGTGGACCTTTTATTTAACACACTTTGGTTTTTAAAAAAAAACACAAAAAAAACATCAATATCTGTAAGTAAAAACGCTTGAGTGTGCGCTATATTCACTGTATAAAAAGTGACAGAGGTGCTGATCACATCCTGAACATATTGTACTTATTGTGGTCAATGGTGGTTAAAGTGCTTCAGGAACATTTCAGAAGTGAAAGATTACAATAAAACTCTGTTCACCTTCAGAAGTGTTTTTATGATCAGGCCTCTTCTCAGTATTTTGAAGGTGTCTCTCATATTTCTTTCTTGGATTTATTGAACCTTTTAGTGTGGTATAACCCACAACTCGGTCTTGGCAGATGTTAAAGTGCAACAAATCTGTCGGGGTATGCATAACCTTTCAGGACGGGGTT
>CAEMYA010000013.1:8635919-8661388 GCA_903131615.1 Diplodus sargus | reverse complement strand
GGAGCAACATGCTCACGTTCAGAACCATGACTACTCAGCCTTCATTTTCATCTCCACTGCATACTGTGTAGAGTTTATTGACATTATGGTTGTGATCTGATCAAAGTGCTAAAATCTGTAAACAGACAAAGAGGTCGACAAGGTGGAAAGAATAGCAGCTGCGGTGGAGTAGATGGGAATGGTTCGAACTGGGTTACAGTGACCTGCGCCTAGCAACTAATGTGCGACAGAGGCCTTCTTCCTGACTCCTGAATTTCGTCCCCCTTTCTCCAACGACACCGATCTTCGCCTTCATTTTTTATCTCAACTGCGCACCTGTAAAGTTTTTTTTTACGTTTTTGCATGGTTGTGATGCTATGGTGCTGAAAAAAATCAATCCGCAAAGAGACAGAGATCTAGAGAGATTAGATCTTGCCATGATTTTCTTACACAAACTGAAAACATTATTAACATATATCCAAAGATTACTTTTGAAGAGAAGTTTTTTTTCTGTGCCTTGGTTTGGTGGAACCCTGCCTGGTAGACTTGGTGGGACTAAAGGTAACTACCTCTGATATCCAGTAAAATGTGTGTGTGTGTGTGTGTGTGTGTGTGTGTGTGTGTGTGTGTGTGTGTGTGTGTGTAGGTGAGTGTGTGTGTGTGTGTGTGTCTGATACATATAGACATATACAGTATATTTGGGCTTACTATGATAAGAATCTAAATATATTTTAATATAATTATTATCATAATAATATAATTGTCACATCATCACAATTGTAATAGAATTGACGAATGGAAACGCAAAACACAAGGGAAATAACTGATTATTTTTGCAAGGTGTCATCTCCATCAATTAGTACTTCATCAACACATCTGTCATTGTTTTTTGATCAAATTAGAAAACCGAGTCACTAAAAACAACCGTGGAACAAAGGAAGGCTCATTAAGACTGTTTCTATGGTAACTGTCCACCATGCATTATGGTAATGTGCTCACTGCTCAGAGGGAAAAGAAAAAAAAAAAAACTTCAAAAATAATTTTCTGTGAAATGAACACATACGGCATATCAGTTTAATTCAACAAAAACATTCACATCTAAGTAAAAAATCAAGATGAAGGATGAATTGAGGAACGCAGCCAATTTGTTTTAATCACCTTCTTTTATTTCCGCAGCCTTTCTGCTGCTGTTAAATCAGCCCCACACTGAATCTGAAGGTCTCTCATGTCGAAACTTTACTCTCCACGGATGAATTGCCGAGACTATTCATGCTTGATGCTGCTCTCTCCTTCATTACATTTTAGGCTACTGCAGCTCTCTGATCAAATCCAGTTACTTTTCTTTTGCTCAGCATGCTGGAAAAAAAATAATAATAAAATAAATAAATGAATAAATAAAGAGTTGCAGTAAGATCCAGAGTGGATGAGGGAACATGTTATTCTAAAGTTAGAACTTTATTTTTCTGATCAGTTTAAACCAAACTCTCATTAATCACATCATTGATGACCCACTCTTCCTTTGCCTAAATTCATTGTATATACTAGTGCAGTGCCCGTAAGAAAATATGTATTCCTATAGAATAATGGGAGGTTAAAAAGCTTTTTCAATGATGGCCAAATGAGGCTGTTTGAAGGTGGAACGTCAGGGATATTAAGGTTTGTTGTGAAATCCGATATTCCAGGGAATAATTGGCCGTTTTTGACGATTTTTGATTTTGCCATTATATTTCACCTTAAAAACTATTTACGTGGTGTCAGTATTTTTAGCACAACCTCACATGTGTGACTGTACAGTTATTTTTTTCATTTTGACCTACTGTATTAACACAATGGACCTCAAATCACAGAAAAACATAAAATCTGTGTAGAAAAAGTTATTTTTTACTGTGAAAACCACAAATATGTTTAACAAACCATTTTTATTACTTATAATGCAAATATAAATCGTTGTTTGCTGAATATGTGCATACATTTTAAAAATTTACAAAGTTATGTGTAACTATTTACATTTAAATGCAGGCAATGCTCAGGTCTGCCTGAGCTCCTTCCAGCTGAATGAAGAGCTGCACTGCCTGCTCCACATTCAGCTTCTCCTGTTTTGACTCATTAAACAAAAAACCGACTCCACTACACACTAAACACACTACACTGAACACTACATAACACACTAACTATACACTCCAAACACGCTAAATATCACAAATCTCTCAACTCTCGATATCGCTGTCTCTACACTGACCGTCGTTGCCTGTCACTCATCCGCCGACGTCCCTCAAACAACTTCCTGTTCCTCTACAACCAAACTTGCTGCTTGAACACTTTCGTGACAAAATCCCGTTTTTACCGTTTCTTCTGCACCAGACACAAAGCAAACATGACGGCAATGTTTGCGAAAAAGCATGGCGGACATTATTTACCCTAAGTCTGGTTTTGGACGTGCCGGTGGGTCCGGTCCATCGCCTCGGGAGGTGGGCCGTCTGGGTGAGCTAGCAGCTAGCAGCTAGCTACACACGAACATCCACAGATTATGATTCCACTTTGTTGTCCGCGCGTCTCCGCATCTCCTCAGACCCGAACAGTCTCGGCCCGGACTCGTCTAGTCTCATTAATCCACAACAGTCAGTTTAGATGCACAGAACAGAACGGGACCGAACCGCCGGCAAAATCCCGGTCCAGCTCGCACCGCCGCAGGTATAAATCCGCTTGTTTCTTAACGTATGTCGTGGGCTTGATATCTGCAGTCATTGGCTCTGGTGCGGATGTTGCTACGGTGTGCAGTGATTGGCTCTGGTGCGCACGTGACTGTGGTGGCTCCGGTGGACAATGCTCCCGAATTTGTAAAGCATTTATGAAATAATTTATTCACGTATCATTGTAGTCCAAACAAATGCGAAGTCGCACACCACTGAACCAAACGGCAGCCATGTTGAAACTCTCAGGTCAGTCTGATCCTGATCTGCAGAGATATTTGAGGCACACACAGACAGACAGACAGAGATTCCTTGCTTTTATAGAGAGATTACAAATAAATGGAAACAATAATCAATAATTTAATGTAGGTATGTGATCTAATCATTACCAAATAGTCACAAATCTCACAAAACTCATAGGCTTCGTGAATGCATGTATGTACAACAAAAGAATAAATGAAATAGAAAGAAAGGTACATAATCAGCATTTTCTTGATAATTTGTTCAACAAGTTTGTGAAATATTAATGCAGTATCCCCACATTTCACATCAGGAGGTGGAGAGTACAGTGGTGGTCAACAAGGTTGCCAGTCAACTGCAGTTCAAGTCACACCGTTGGATGTTTTTGAGGACACCCGTAGATGTTTCCTTATGTTTATGGGTTGGGTTATGTCAAAAGTGGGTGTTTTTTAAGGGCACCTGTGGACATTTCCAGTGGTTTTAATGGCAACGAAAACCATCTATTTTTCACAAGAAGTTGGACCATCTCAATTTATGAATGTGGCGACCAAAACAGGTATTTTAAGCCAGGCCATGTTGTTTTCCTCACCCCCAACCAAGTTGTTTTTGTACCTAGACCTAACCAGGGTGTAAGTAAAGCATTATGAGAAGATGCTTATGAGAAGATGCTTAAAAAAATAGAAAATTCATCACAAACAAATGTAAAGATGCAACATAAAGGAACATTCACACTTAATGTATCTGTGGTTTTGCAGAAAACATAGTTATTTATTATGATATTATATTATTATTAACATAATTTATTCTGCTGGCTGGGTCAGTTTTTTGTCTTTATATAGGGTCACAGTACCATGCACCATTGCTCAGACCTTCATGAATTGAATTAACTTCGGTCAGGCCACATATCCATTATTATTAACAGCATAAACTATAAACCACCCCTATTTTTTCACAATTCATCCATTACATCACTTATGTTTTGATGAAATTACCTTCAACTTCCAGTCTTTACTCAAGTAGAACAGTTTAAACTGTGGAGGTAGTTTCAGGTTCAATAACTGCGAGCTATAAAATAACTGCAGCAACATCACTCTATTCTAACCAAGATAAAACAAAATCGAGATGCATGTGTTCGACACAACACTGAATGCTAAATATAGTGGCTATAAATTGTCATTGTACAGCTTTATAGCTTAATATGCATAGGCCCCAAAGAGATATAAAACATGATCTGAATATATATAGTGATAAAAAAAATGGGTAAATACAAGCATATATTTTCTTAGCATGATGCATCGTTGCCATTGATTAACGTTTAATATTCTGTTATTTGAAAAAGCAATCTGCAGGCTACATCAGTGGTTTGCCCGACATGCTGCATTAAATCAGTAAATCACCCAGCTAACCTCCACATGTCTTTCATGCTTTACCTTAATTGGTTTCAGCTCCCATCTACTGTATATTTCCCATATACTGTGTGCAGCGGTGTGTGCACTGGTTTACTTTATGGTGATTTCCTTTCTGTAGTACTTCCAAAGCCACTGTTGTAGTGACACTGGTGATACTGAGGTTCCTGTGGTACGGACGCAAAATATTCACAATTCCTTGTTGTGACCTTTGTACTTTTAGGATAAAGCAGTCAGCATTTCTAGAATTGAGAATGGGAGCCTGTGGCCCGGTGATGAAACTTTCATTCTCAGGGTAGTGCAGATGCTGAGCTAAACTTCATGTATTTCCGAGTACATGTGTTTGTTTCCTCTTGACCTTGCACATGAAATTAATTTGATTGTCAGTTCATATTTTGCAGAGAGCGCGGTTATTATGCGCCTCCATTCTGATTAGTTGAATTATGCTAAAATAGCATTTCTGCTGGCAACTTGATAGGTGATATAAATCGCCTTCACCACTCTGCATTTTCTTGGAGCTCCAATGCATTCCCCGATAACAAGATTTATTTAAATCAATTTCATGTTTATTTCTCTTGAGGTTTACTGTTTTGTTTGTCTAATAAATCCACTCCTACAACCTCTTACATGCACTTCCAGGAGAGGATTAGAGCTTGAAAGTGGGACTTCCTGAGATTATAAAAGGTAAGAAGATATTCATGAGAATAGAACAAATAGGGCCATAAAGAAAAAAGAAACAAGTCTCACCTTGGATTTATCATGTGTATTGGTATATACAGTAGGTACTAATTCAACCAAGAACTATGAAGTCATATTTATCCTATAAAAAAGTCAAATATCCCACCAGCCCTAGAAATCTCAGTATAAGGTATGAAAAAGCAAAATATGTGCCTACAACAAGCCGACTGCTAAAAAAATCCAAAGAGACTTGACTTGACTTGACTCGTTAAAAGGAGCCTTTCCTTCAGCTAAATCGAAATTCTGCACTTTTTTTGTTCAGATAACAAGGCCAACAGAAATCTGACACTTTGAGTATGACCAGCGTGGAGAGAGCTCTCAGAACAGCTACAGAGAGAGAGACTGAGAAATACCACCATTTGTATTGAATCATACAGAAAACCAGTTCAAGGTACTAATGCCACACTTCCTGTCAGATTGGCTTTGTATTGGAAAAAGTGGTAATTACAAGCGGCATAATACCTGTGGGAATTCAGTCAAATCTTAACACACAGACGTGAAAACTGTCACTCAGTCTGAATTACACTTCAGAGGATGTCAAACTTAAATAAAAGCCCAGAAATTCCGAAAATTCAAATTCAAAAAGTGCTTCAGACCTTGTCTGAGAATCATCACATTTTAAGTCTTCTTAAGGATCAAATTAATCCAGTGATAGTCATCTATACATCCATGGGAATACTGCATATTTAGCTAACTCAATTTGTTGTCGAATAGATGCGCTTTGGTTAGGTTTAGACTCCAAAAACAACTCTAATAACTACATCAACTGCATTTCCTGATTTGTGGCCACAGCAAATGCAAGTTTCTTGCTATTTGCCTTGGAGGGGCACTTTAAGAAATCACACCTACAGCATCAAACTTACAGGCATAGGGTCACTGACCAGACTGTCATAAACCTAACCACGTTTTTTTTTTTTTTNNNNTTTTTTGCCCAACTGTTATACTTTCACAATGCTATTCGATCTGCCAATGGGCTGTTTTTATCTTGGAAAAAATAAAGAAAACAATGAAAGAGAATCTGCAGCCCAGCCACTGTCACCCAGCCCCAGTTAATGGTGGAATTGGAATAACAGTGGAACTCTACATGGCAAAATATTAAGAACCCTGCTAATTGAGGAGGCAAAGAAGGCGAAGAGGGAGAGTGATAGAAGCCAAAGTGAAACAAGAGTAAACAGACCGGCATTCACTCAATAGAGAGCATATATGTCTCCTCGCACCATTGGGACTTGAGATAGTTTGAAACTAGCATTCTGTCCACTAGATCAGTAGATAAGAAAGCCTGACTTATTACTTTTCCTTGTAGTGAGATCGAGGTTTATAGGTAAACCCTGTGTTTTTGTAATTTGGGGTAATTATATTTTTCACTGTGGAGCGTGCTCAAAAATCTCCCACATACTTGCTCTAGATGGGACCAAAATTACTGACCAGTGCACAGAATTGTATTCTTCGGCAGAAATAAATCAGGTCTGAATGGGGCTTTATATGGATTTTTATTTCACCAGGAAATGACCGTGCTTATTGGGTTATGTTCAAACTCGTTTTCTCAAGTCTATTTCAAGTAAGTAATGTCTGTGGGAGTCAATCTGGTTGGCTTGAGAGACACAGTCAAAAGTCGGTCGACACAAGTGCGTGTCTGCAGAGTCAAAGTATTTTAAATGTGAACCTCTCGACAGGTTAACCACATGAATGCTTCCAAACTGCAGCACTGAGATGTCTTCCCTTTCTTTGACGTCCTCGGATGTGATGTGAACATGGCATAAAAACCAAAGATACACTGCACTATTACTCACAGTGTTGTGACTGAGCAGCATGCATTTCCATACAAATTGCATTTGTTTCCGCTCAGCTGCCGCAGAGAAGCTTAATGAGCTCCTCCAGTATGTAGAAGATAACAGGATGGAGCTCATTTACACCTACCTGAGCGCAGTCTTGAGCAATCTTAAATCACGTCCCTCCACTACAAGACTCATTTGACCACCTAAAGAAAGCTATCTGCAATGTGTATACGAGCAGCTGGCGTCACATTTGAGAGTGTGGGATCCAAGCTGTTCTTTGAGTCCTTCCTCAAAGCAGACTTCTGTTTCATTGTTCTGCTCGCCATGCGACTGTTCGAACGGTTCCATATCTGACGATCTTACAACGCACATCCCTTTAGTATTCGTGTGATCAATGCGCTGTATCACAACCCCCCAGAGAATGATAGAATGATAACATGCTACATAATAGTAAACACAATGCGTGTGAGCATGTTAATGTTCGCATTAGATTCAAAGTACAGCTGAGCCCAAACAGCCTAGAGAGCTCTGGGTGCTTTGTTACAGATATGAAACATGAATTTGCTTGAGTGGTCGTCAAGGATTTTTGCATTTCTGAGAAAGCTTTGGTGTTTCTAGTATTATTTATATTCCCATCAGACTTTCCTGCAATCAGAATCATGTTCTATAATTATGTGAATGCTTATATAAATGTATTCTGTTCAATCTTGTACATTCTGCAAGATGTACCTTTATTTGTCCACAGCAGGAGAAATTCTATTTGGCACAGCAGTGAAAGGGAACAACGAGTGTTGTAGCAGTGTGAGGTAGGAATTGACTGTGTTCCAGGTAGTAATACTTCCGACTTTGTTGTGCTGTAGATGCACAGGGTGTTTTATTTTGAAAACTGACCACCAGTCCTGTGTTTGATCTGTTGCTTGGCGCAGCTCTGCTGGTGGGACTGCGAGTATTGTCTAGAATGACCGTGATCAGCTCCAGCGCCCAGAATGCAACACTGACAGTAGACCCAACCAAACAGCACTGCAACAGTCATGTTGCTTTGGGAGTCACTGGCAATCAACCATATCAGTCGTTAAGGTATGAGGATGGGTTGTCTAGACCCTTACATTATGTGATCCTTGTCTACATGATTTTTTGCTAACAGAAATTAAGTTATATTAAGACATTTGCAGCCTAACTCCCTCACTCATTTCCCTTTATTATTTTATCAAGTTTTTCTACTGGTACTGGAATGTTGAAAAGCAAGCCGGACCATTAGAGAAGAGACCCTGAAGGACGAGCCAGAACAAGCTGCTGTCAATATGATGATACCCAGGAAGTTGTATGTATCAAAAGGTTCGGCCTGTTACCAGTGCGGCCATGACTAGACTAAGCTAAAAGAATTCAAATGAACTGATTTAAAAATGTAAAGTTATTACTATTATTTGATGATTTTTTATGTACAAGGCCTCCAGGCAGTGAATTCAGAATGAATACATTTGCATTTGTAAGTAGTGGATGAAAGGAAAAACATGATTTTTAAAATCGGGGTTTCCCAAATCAATTAAACATAACATCATGAGATTTGGAAGTCTAGCTATCTGTTTGTCTGCCTGTCTGTCTATCTGTCTGTTTGTCTGTCGGTCTGTCTGTCTGTCTGTCTGTCTGTCTGTCTGTCTATCTATCTATCTGGACAAGCTGTAAACTTAAAATAGAATAGTGAAGAAATGGATCAGAAGAATTTTAAAACAATTTATGGAATAGCATATGCCACTCTGCCTTTCATGGATGACTCACACTTTTAATATCCAACTCTGGCACTTTCTTTTTCTCCTTAAGCACCCCAGCTAATCTACCCTCTATGTGCAGCTGCCACAACTGAGTTGACACCGTTGCACTTACGCAGACAACGTAGACTCATTTTCCTTATGTGAGCTTTGACAAGACTCCTCAGTCCCTGACCTGTATACTAAAAAAAAACAACAAAAAAACTGGATAAGTGATCCATAATAAGAACTGATCTTTGTTGTGATGGTTCATTTGCCTACTTCCCTTCCACGCATTAATTCTAATTATGGCCAAGCTGTTTCACCTTCTCCTCTATGAGGATTTTCGGTGTCAGGCTTATATCTGTCGGAGCTGTCTCCCCTTGATAAAACAGGGAGAGGAGCCAACATTGCTCAATACCAGGGAGGCGGCGGATTTATCAGATGACACATGCAGAGCAACAGCTGCAAACACCCCGCCACATTTGCACTAACAAGTACTTTCTGACACATTAGCTTAACTATATCACAGCATTTAGAGGTTTTAATGGGGTGGCACAATATGTAACAGCAGTCTATATAACAAATGTGCAGTGCCTATTAAAGCATTCCTTTAGAAATTACCATAAAACATTTGAATTAGGGATGGAGCCTTGCAATCTGGATTTAGATGCAGCTTATTTTAGAGCACAACAATTCCTGAGGTGCACAAACCAGAGAGACGTTAACACCTTGTAAAGATTTGGCTTAAGGCAGAATGAAAATATCTTGAATGTGCTAACTGGGCTTTGAGACCAGACAGAAGCTGACAACTCGTAGTTAGTTAATTTGGAATTTGGGAACAGCACATTACTTCTGCCTCGTCTGTCCCAGTTTAAAGAAAAATAAAAACTTCTTGCATCTAGAGTAAACAGACCTTTTGCTTGATCCCAGAGAACGGATTTGAGAGCAGAGATTTGTTGTCATGGCTCTGTTTTTCTTTTTAATGAGCCAGATGTCTGCCAGTTGGATGTGTTGTAGTGCCACCTGATGTTATCTTTTTTCAAACGATATGAAGTATCATTAAAACAGCACGATTTTCAATAACTTTTTTGGAAAGAAAATATCATAGAATAACAACAGGAAAGAAGTCAAAGATTATAAGAGAAAAACTAGTGCCCTCTTTCTCTTTATGTCAGCCCTGTCGTCAGAATTATTTTTTGGCGGTTAATGCTTCTGTAAACCATTGATATGTTTCCATTCCTATGTGTCATAGGACTGCGTATATATTGACATTTCTACAAAACGTGTGATATCAAGTTCACATTACATCTACTTGTATATCCAGAGGTGGGAAGTTGGCAGTGGTGTTCCAGGTGACAAGAGAGCCAAGCCATTGACCACATTTTGATACGCTGTTTCAACATTTGTAAGCGTGACACCACTATATAATTTTAAGAAGAACTTAGGCCATCTCCAGCCATGTTTTAGGTGACAAACCAGGTAATTTAAGCAAACTTTATCTTTTCCTAACCCTTACCATGTGTTTTGGGTTTTTTTAGCCGGAACGGATCATGATCATGAACATGTGTGTTGTAACAACATGAAATTGAAAAAAATGTGAAGTTGCAGCAAAAAGAAAAAAGGACTCAACATACCCAAGGTTTTCAGAAACTTACATTTATTCTGGCGATTGGGTTCGTTTAAGGAGCCAGAACAACAAGTGTTGGTGATGCATCTGAAAGGTGCACCCACAGGTGAAAAGCCCCAAGTCAAGGACACAAAACACTGCGGGAAAGAATGTCATCATGTTTTCGTATTTCATGCCATTTGGTCGACTTGTACCAACAAGTCCTCCAAAACCTTATCCCTTAAGTGACATTGGTCGTGACTCATGGGCTGCAATCAGTGAGATATGAGATAAACTGCAATTCTACTAGAACACATTTTCCTCTAGATTTGAGAAATAATGCCAAACAATTCTGCAATTATTGACGGCAGACATTTTATCACAGAAACTTTCATTGCTTTTGTAGGTAATAAACAGAAGACAGACACCAGATAAAAGATTGGAGCCAACATAACGCTTCCAAAACGGTATAATTAGGCAGTATTTATTAGCTATGATAAAAAATATTTGTCAGCACCTCAGAGTCCTCCTTAGCCAAAATGCTTTAGGATTGTAGGATGGGTCGAATGCCATCCTAAAACATCACTTTTTGACGAGTGGGAGACCCAGCGCGTCATTATTTAATGAGTTCTGTCTGAGGCTCAAAAATCAACCAAGACCTTGTTTACACTTCGTGACTCCATGCATACTGGGTGGAAAATATAGCTGTCTAATCTGAAAAAGTTAAGTATAAATGCATCCAAGATGCATTAAGCTGAATTGTTAAGGGGGATATTGTATTTTCTGTGCCTATACTGGATAGGAACATTTTTCTAAAGGGAAGATGCTCTATAGCATGTACTGTACATCATATTCAATGCAGGACATGGCTGAACAGTCATTTATTTTCCCAACCACATGGCAATCACCTTATCTCAAGAGTTAATTAATTGCACCATCCAGCTAACTCTCATAGCCTTGGAAAAAAGGCCTGCAGTTAAACACGTACAAGTTGACCTTTATCAAAATGGAAAAAGTTTAAAGAGCAACTTTAAGTCATTCCTATGACTTATAGGGGACAATATGTTTTACTGTGGGCATAAAACATCCCATGTTATTAATTCAGCTCCTACGAGAGCTTTTCACTCTCCCATTCCAGCAGCTAATTTGAGACCATATTACAGCGTGGCAGCTAAGTAAATTGAGTTTTTCCAACAGGAGCGCTTGTTTTCCATCCTTGCAGGTTGACCTTCGACCCGAACATTCCCTGGTAAGTGAAATTGAATTGTTACTCTCAGCACACAGCCTCCTTCCTGCATGTTATCATTTCCACAAGCTCTCACTCTCCTTCCACAATGGTGAAAAAGTCATCCACTTCTCAAAGGAATCTTTCGCAGATCACTATTTTTTGCAGCAACAAACAATCCTCACTACACTATCACTCCGCACACGAAAGGAGTGTATGCTTCACTACCTCAGAGCACCAGCAGGGATATTGAGCACATTCATTTAATGTGACCTTCCAAAGCCACACTATACCGACGGACTTAATTCACAAATTCCCACCTCCAGCTCTTCAGTGACATTTTAAGGCAATAATTACAATCCAGTAATCTGCAGTAATGATCAAACCGTTGTCCTTACACCTTTGAAATTGTTCAGGCATCACTACAGATCCGTGTTTGATGAAAAATGCATTTGACTTCTTCATGTTATAATTATACCCCCCAGGAACCTGAGCTCTGGAAATTGGACTGGCGTTTCAAGATTCACCTCTTCTATATTTAGGAGCTTTGTGGAAATCTTCTCGTTGACCGGATCAGGATCAGATTTTGGTACAACTTGTATCGTTAAATCTTTTGTCATGGACTGATGTACACAGAACTACAAGCCGGAAAAGAGAGAGTAAATGACCGATCTACTTCAACATCATCAACGCACAGATACAAATCTTTTATACGCTGAGCCCCATTTCAATCACAAGGAAAATAACAGTGTGCTGAGGAGAACCTATTGAGAAGGTTTGATGTCATCCTGTTGAATAAGAAAGAGGCCTCTTGGTAGTCACAGGGGAGGTAAAAATATTATCTGGTGTTTGTTTTTTATTTCAAGGATAAGTTCACCTCAAAATTTAAATTCAGTCATCGTCCACTCACCCCCATACTGATGGAAGATCATCTTTTCATCGTCCACAAAACATTTCTGGAGCTTCAAAGCATAACAGTGTTGCAGCATTCTCATATACAATTGGTGTAGATGGTGATTTGTTTCGTCTAGCATAATCCAAGTCTCTGGAAGCCCCGAGATTGCTAACTGATATGAGAAGACAATATTACGCCCTTTATAAAGCTGAAATATTCACTGTGGCTGCTAAGATGAAAACACTCCGTGTGAATGGGTGCACAAACTCACAGCACGTCGACGTTGCAAATAACATCTTGAATCACCTTTGAAATCTCTGGGCTTCAAGAGACTTGGATTACACTGCCCAAGCTGGTTGGAGCCTTTTTTATAATTGTATTATTCATTATTTGTTTTTTATTAACTTGTCCTTGATTTATTTTATTTTTTTCTGCAATTCAGGGATCTATGTAATCATAATTTATTTTCTAGAGCCAATTTCCTTGATCAGATTTTTGTCCAGAGTGTGTCCAAAATTTGTTTGGGGAAACCCTTCACATTTTTAAACTGACTTGTATAAAAAAGAAATCACAAATTGGATGTCATCTAACACAAAAGTGATCAGAGGTCTAACTTTGCAACACTTTCTCAGTGTGAAAGGAAAATTATGTTTTAATGGGCACTGTATAATTGATGCTGATGCGAGTAAACACTTAAAAAAAGATGATACGCCACCATCATCATAATTACCTCAGAATTCCACTGGGATGCGAGACCGGGCTAAAAAGCGGCATCTCACTTTTAATGTGGCGTCTCATTGCTTTTTCTTGTTTTGTTTTTTTTTTACCTATTATTATTAATGTCTCGACACAGTGAAAAATGAATGGCTGTTTCTTTTAATATGTACCGATAAACAGGCTGTTTATTAAAGCGGGTACCCTTGGGATGCTACTTTCCCAATTTTCACAAAGCCTGAAGATTAATTCGAGTCATGTTTCAGGGTTGTGAGAACCCTGAGAATCACCTAGAAACGACACATAGAATTATCGCTTCATTAAATGGAATGCATTACATTTATACACCCAGACAGCAGGTAAAAAAATGGCATTATAAACATTTTAGAATAGTGCTGGGAAGTGTTTTGCAACAAATTTATAACACGACTGCCAACATTGATGATAGAGGACCATCTAGCTGTGTTTATATCAAGAACTTGCTGTGTTGCTTCTTTTAAGTTGTCATGACCCCCCAAGAATGTATTCTAAAAATGACAAAAATAAGTCCCCAAAACCCATTACATACCGAATGCCTGTCAAAATATGTGTGATTTTACACTTTATACAGAAAAACTATCAAGGTGCCAAACATGCATGACAACCTATAAAAAAGTTTGTGTTTAATACCTTATATTTGAGTATTTCAAGTGGTGGACATAATGTATACGTTTACCATTAATGCTTCATACCTCCATGCCAAAATGACATCAACCTTTGATGGAAGATTTTGTGTTGGCACAGTAGTCAGTTGTAATAGACATAGAGTATTACTCTAGTGTACCATAACAGATTATAGGTTCTGAAATGATATATTGTCAATATCTACATCAATATTACAAGTTTACATGTCTTTCTGGGAGCACAGTATTAGATTATTACTAATTGTATGAGACCACAATATTGAGAACCTGTGAGAAGTATTTGCTGGCTGCAAGCACAACATAACCCCCAGGTTCAACAGGCCAGGTCAGTGTCACTGCCATTCTAGACAGCGTTTGTGGTTCCACCAGCTGTGACATGGCACATTTAGGAAGCATCCCAGAAATGGCTTTCCACTAATAAAACAGCCTGTGCAGACCTAGGATTGACAGCAAGAACAAAGTCGGAAATTTCAACAATAAACACTCTTACGACAGAGAATCAAAACCCCTTTTAACTCTGGCCTACTGACCCGTGGTGGAAGCACAAAAATCAAGGAAAAATCAGGAAATAATAGTAAATGGCAGGCTCTCTGATGAGAATTAAGGCATGAGACAAAAACACAATATTCACAATTATTAGAGCCATGTCTCTATTTTCCAAGGCACTCATCTGTAATTTACATTCAATTAAAACAGACCTGTCAGTCATTTGTTTGGTTTTCATTGTTTCTTTTCACACAAACACCTGAGATACTGCTCAGTGTTGTATAAAAAGGAATACCGATTGTTTACATTCTAGACGCTCCTTCTATTTCATTTATCTATATTGTGATATTTTAACTATTTGTATTATTTCTCATTTAATTACAGAATTTTTCTTTTTATACATATTAAAGAGCATTGTTGGGGGGACTACTTCTTTGCAAGTGTCGTGCATACGCGTATGACAAATAAAGACCTTGAAAGTCAAAACAGTTAACACAAACACCTCGAGAGTCTGACTGAAATCAAAACATTTTGAGTCTGAGAAATGTTGTGCGAGAAAGAGAAAAGCAACAGATAGAAAAATTGTGAAAGATGTTTTAATGGCATTGAATTCAGTGAAAATACAACAAAATGTGGCTAGAAGGTGAGAGTGAGAAGACCTTTTTTCCACCTGGTGACAACTAGGTAATATCAAGAAGCCTTCAGACCAGCAGGGAGAGGGATAAAAGCGAGACAGCAATTGTTGAAAATGCTCATCTAATAAAGGGTCATATATCTACTCATGGTAATGTGCTACTACTGCTCAGAAGTTTTGGATCAAAGTTTTCCGCAGAATTTGTGATGTGACAAAAGTACATATCGAGCCCGAACCCCGACTTTATTTAATAGAGGTTTTATGAAGACTGCATGATTGACAACATAATAGGTTGATGCCTGTAGCTATTCTTTTACCAACATTATTATTATTACTTTTTTTTGTATTTAGAGAGACAGTAATGCTTGTTTATGACTTGACTGATGAAAATAGACAAGCTGACGTACACATAAATACCTTCATTTACCTTACAATTACAAAGAAAAATCCTAAATTGTTAGTGTGGACATAAACCTTTACAGTATAATGACATACATATTTAATTACAGATAATTATTGTCATTTCATATACATGTGTATGTGATTAAACAAAGCAAATACTTGCTGTATAAATGATGTAGTCATTGTACTGCAAAATAATGAGGAATAAATGTATTTTTTCATTATTGGTATAACACTTAAACTAACAGTCGGTTGGTTAATCTACAGATAATGTCCATCATTTTACAGAGTTTTGTATACAATTACAAACACATCAAACTACAGTTGCCATTTTTTTTGTTAAATTAGTTTTTTTTTTTTAAGTGGATAAGTACGGAAGCGTATTGCATTCACTTGAAAAAAATTAATTGGTTTGTTTTTCTGAGTAATTTATTTTCTGGTGTGTTTTTCTGAGTAATTTTTTTTCTTGTCTGTTTTTCGGAGTAATCGTTTCTGTTTTTCTGAGTAATTCATTTTTTCGGTTTGTTTTTCGGAATAATTTTTTTCTGTTTTTTAGAGTAATTTATTTTTTGGTTTGTTTTTCGGAGTAAATTTTTTTCTGTTTTTCAGAATAATTTATTTATATGGTTGGTTTTTTTGGAGTATTTTCTTCTGATTTTCTGAATCATTTTTTTTCATTTTTTTTAGAGAGCATTTGAAACAAGAGACGCATTCATTCCTCGATTTAATGGAAACAAACATGACTTGTTTAGTTTAATCAAGTTTTACTTTGACCTGGGTTTAAGACACTGGAAGATAGTCCTGTCTTTAAGTCATATAGATGGCATTACAATTAGTTTGTCGACAGGCACCTGATATGGAGAACTTTGTGGTTGTTCAGAAGGAAAGCCCATTTAGATCTGCTAGCAATGTTTCTCCAGGATCAGTTGGACAGATATGGCTCCACGGATACAATATGATGCGTTTGAAATCGGGAGCAGGAGTCACTATATGTCCATGGGAGTCACTTGCAGGTTGGAAGTTCTAGCGGGAGTTCAAAGTATCTCGATAATTCAGAAAAAAAAATTACTCTGAAAAACAGAAAAAAAAATTACTCTGAAAAACAGAAGAAAAAAAATTACTCTGAAAAACAGAAGAAAAAAAATTACTCTGAAAAACAGGAAAAAAAATTACTCCGAAAAACAGGAAAAGAATTAGTCAGAAAAAACATTACTCAAAAAAACAAACCAAAAAATAAAAAAACAAAAACAAAAAACAAACCAAAAAATAAATTACTAAGAAAAACCGGAGTTTTTTTTTTTTTTTTCAAGTGAATGCAATACGCTTCCGTAGATAAGCACAATACAACATGATCAGCTTTCCTAGCCACCTCACAACAAATGGAAAAGTTGTGAATTACCATTTTTATGTGTATTCTTTTGTATCTATTGTTTTATTTGTCTAATTTAATTCACTATTTATTTTATGTACTTTTTTGCTCTATGTTGTATCTTTTCAGAGTTTTTTTTTTTCTCTGTTACGGATGTTATTTGTTCACTTGTTTGTTTGCTGAAGATAAAGTGGCACCTTGTCAGGGGTTAAAAGACAGCAAAGCTTATCACTAAGAGCAAAATATAAATGTATGCAATGTTTTTAGAGGCCCTCCTTCTTCGCACATATCTTTACTGAGGTTGACAATGCTGATTGACATTTACATGTGCATGCTCAGAGCTAATCAGTTAATTCATGCAGAGATTCAAATTCAATCAAGATAACCGGAATCTTCCAAGTGAAAGACTTTGTGCACAACTGCTTCTATAGTATCTTATCTGTGAATTACTCCTCTATACTTTTAACTGCTGCAGTGTATTTCCAATGTGCCCAAGAGTCTATTAGCCCTCGGTTTCAATTACCAGCACTCTAATGGATGTTGACACTGAATCTACTCCACTTGCAAATCCAGGAAGCTCACTTCTACAGATGAACAGGGGCGTCTCGTCAGCAGCAGATGCTTTTGAGATTCAGTGTGACAGCACCAAACCAGATGGTCTGAAGAGTCTGACCCACATCTCAGGAAGAGGAGATGGTTAGAGGCTTGAAGTCGTGACAGAACTTGCAAGGAGCTATTCAGATTCAAAGCAAGCGGCACAGCAGGCTCCGCTGCAGGACTCACTTTATTGCGTTTCCAATTACCTGCCTGGTACTGGAAGTGCAATTGGACATTTAGTCCTTGATTGAGCGATAGTATTGTCTTAACTTGTCCAATCTAGTTGGAAAAGTTTTTTTTCGGAGGGTAGGTAAACTCTCAGAATATGGGATGATATATATACACAGAGTAAAAAGGAAGCAAAACAGGACAACTGTCATATACAACTAGGGCATACATTGTTATACATCAGTTTTTCTAGGATTTGATATATGCCTTTTGGCTTGTCGCAAACATTGCCTGCTTATGCAAAGAGCCTGCAGGGCTTCAAAACACTGGACAGAAAATGTAAAATTGAAGCATTTTGAGACCTCACTCCATTTAAATTCATATTTAGAATATATAAAATGTTGGAAAATTGAATAAACGAACCTAATGGTGTCAAACCAAACTGGGATGTAACTGTAAACATGCTCTAAACAGTATTTCTGAACATTTATGTATGTCAAGACGCTGACACGCAATTTACTACCCCTCAAGCAGCAAATAAAACAAGCATAATTCAGCTTGAGGATGGAGTATCCAATTTTCTGTACATTGACAGACAGCATAATGAACGGCTGCTCAAAACAAACCCTGATAAAACCAAATATTCACAGTTTGACACCGGCATGGAGGCTGGAAAGGAAGGGTAGATCTTTATTTATTTTAGTACGTGCTACTGTCAGAATGAAACAAATGAAGTGAGATAAATACAGCATGTCCAGAATGTAATCTACCTCTCTACAGTTAAATGTTTTCCTCCGCAATGCAGCCAAGACCCTGATTCATTTTAAATATAGACTTGAAACTTTTCTTGCCCCTCATTAACACACATTTTCCTCAGTGTGTTTTCTCGTCTCGACAGCTGTGATACTGAGTGACAGCCAGTGAATCTAACAAGCATTTTAGAAAATCAGTTCAGAAGGATCACAGACAAACCGTGGATGAATTTCATTCCCGCAGCATAATGACTCTTGTTCAATAACAACCTCTCACCAGGCAAAGAAACTGAATAGCTAAATAACTCTTTTCCATAAAGCTGCTTTAAAATACTTTTAACTACTTTTTTTTTCACAGATCATGCAGCAGATTCTGAGAAAGAAACTCACAACTGCATTGCTGAAATTTCTACAAACCATTCACATTACACTTTTATGACCAGGATATCATTTGTGGAGGTTGAGGCGAGGGTGGTGAAGTTACAGGTGACAATGCAGCCAAGCCAGTGACTGCAGAGTGAGACTGTGTTTCAACTTTCAACTAAGTAGGAGACCACTTAAGGAGCTGTTGGGATAAATAGCAGTTGTAATTGGGTCAAACAAAAATCGAAGATATTTCAGTCTCCTGCCATGTTTGTAGCGACCGAAGCATGTATTCTAAGCCAAAACATGATCTTTTCCTAAACCTGACCAAGTGTGTTTTGTGCCTGAACCTAACCAGATCACAAGCAGAGCATGTTCACAACAGAACATGTAATTTGAAACCACTGGATATTATTAAGGGGACCTCAAGACAAATTCTAGTTGTTTTTGTTGCTACTGAAGCAGGTACTTTAAGCCAAAAAATGATCTTTTCCTGACCCTGGCCAAGTGTGTTCTGTGCCTAAACCTTACCTGATTGTAAGCAGATATGGCATTTGAAATTGAAACCAAAGTAACATTAAGTTGCATACAGAAATGTAAAGTTTCAACAGACCTGTTGGCGGGACAGAAATGCGCTGTTTGCCTCTGTTTTCTCTATTTTGTTTGTTTGTTCTTGAACTGAACACACAAAATCTCAAACCATTTGCAAAAATCTTCCCATGTTCAAACTTTTTTTTTTCTCAACATGTAAAGTGTTCCTCATTCCAACTGAGGGTCTAAGGACAGAGTGATGTTCACTGTACAGATTGTAACACCCACTGAGGTAATGCGATTTTGATTTTGGGCTATATAAATAAAATTGATTTAATTTAATTTTAATTAGAGTAAATACTTAGTACATTACTGCAAAACCACAGATATGTTGCAACAACTTTACTTTGTTCAGGTTGAGTTTTCTAGTTCTCTCTTGTCACAACACTGTGATTATGCTCCAGCTAGGGTTTGCACATAAGCTTTTGTGTTATAGCACGTTTGTCAAACTTGTAGAAATGTTAGCTGCTAGTTATATCCTGGCGACTGGGATGCAAAATCTATATTTTGAGTGAATACAGTGAAATATACAGTATAATATTTAACCAATCATAACATATACAGTACAATTTGCAATAGATTTTTTTTTTTTCACAAATGTGATGGTTTTAGCATATTTTGCACACGTCTGGTTAATGATCAGATCTCAGCGCAGTGTGCCCTGCTGCTGACGGTTAACTGTTGAATTGTGTCTTATTATCTGTCAGGAGCTGCAGGATGCTGCCAGCCCCGGTGTGAAAATTTAGATCTGAGATAAAAGCTGCTCTGTGGCATAACACCTTGACACACTAACATCCTCGCATTTCACAAGGCCAGAGTTAACCCCTTTACACTGCCTCTCACCCATACACTCGCATGTTTGTATATTAATACTTGCAAGGCGTCACTTGACACGATGAATTCCCTTGCCAGGAGCTTTCGACCTTAAACGTTGCACTGCACCATTTTTGCTCATCAACGTCACTTTACCCATCATGCAAAGAACAAATCAGCTTGTGAAAACATTTGTTTGGCTCAGAAATATGCCTTATGAAGTGTGGGTTTGGGGACAGACAGATTTGGATTTACTAAGCCAACGGTTCAATGAAAAATGCTATCAAGATGCATTGTGGGAAGTGTAGGATCCAGGAGTTTTGGGGGCATGATCTACTAAAAGTTAGTGTATGTCAGCCTCTGCATCTTTTAACCGCTAATTTTGCAAAATATCTCTAAAAAACATGCCAAATTGATGGAAACATAATATATCACTACAGTATAACCCCATTAACCTTTACAACTGCATTTCTAAACCAACCCTGCCCACAATTTTGCTGTAGGTGAAAGAAAGGCTTTACCTGTCACACTCACTGGCGATAGTAATATAAATGTGGGTTTGAAGCGTCATCTCTCATAATACATGTTGAGCTGTAATAACAGGCTTACTGAGAGCAAAGCTACGTCTTCCAGTAAGGCCTTGTAAAGAAATACAATCGAAGATAAATTGCACACCAAAATGGTTAGTTAGGGACGCTGAATAAAAATAGGGAAGGACACTGAAACACAATTTGTCAGTTGAGTGTCTACGTCAAGGAAGTGCTTTGCATTTTTCCTTGAATGTCATTTTGGCAAAAGGTAATTCTGAGAAATGACTTGGAGGCAGCATTGCATTGTTGATAAATTGATTGCAATTCTTGACTGATCATTAATCTACAACCAACACCTCTATCCACAGATGCCCCAGATATATATATATATATATATATATATGAAAAAAAAATCACCAGAAGGGTAAAACACTGAATGAAGCTCGTAGGCTAATTTCCCTTGCACTCCTTCTTTGGGGGAGGTGAAGGGTGACGTTGGTCATAGAGGATGTCGAAGGCACCTAAATGCATGCTATCTGGTTAGGTTTAGGCAGAGAGAAACAGGTTTCAGAAAAGATCATGTTTTGACTTAAAATACCTGCTTTGGTCATCACAAATAAAGATGGAGAAGTTCTGAAAAATATATGTTTTTGTCGTCTCAATCATGGCGTCTCAACATCCATCATCCACCACGCCACTTCCTGATATGAGGTCATCAACATGTCATGTGAATGTGATAGAACAGGCTTTTTCAGAGGTGTTGATATGGCATGCAATTTTTTGTCCTGGTGACATGGCCGACCTGTCTTACACTGGCACTTACTGGATACTCATGCAGTCTTCTTATCGTCTCTCGACACCAGAACGGGGTTACCCTTATTTTGTTTACACCTGTTTGTGTTCCATATTTATAGACTTCTACTGCATGACCTGCTGCTGCTAACTGTAATCACGTGGACTGCTGAGCATCTTGGGCACATACTTGTTATTTTGAACCACACTCAGCAGCAACAATCAGCCTTCAACTACGGGTCAGCTCGATCACTTTGACTGACAGGACGTTGACCACTACAAAATAATCAATGCCCCTGTTAAATGAAGGAACCGGGCTCGGTGTAGAATATTAGAGGATATCACATCCAGCTAGCTGCTTAGGTTTCGCAAAATGTCATCCGTTTCTGTCTCTGCCTCTAATCATCTTGCACTGTTCGCTCGAGCTACAGGGTGCTAATGCTCGCCTGCGATCCCGCGTGTATCCCTGTTGTGTTTCCTGGCTGTCAGTCAGCCGGAGATGCGCATGTGTACACTCACACTCCATTCCTCTGTAGCACGCACTGCAATGTTTGTATTAACATATCCTCATGTACATTTACAGCGCTGCTTATTTCTGTTTCTCCCTTTCTTGGCGGCGTCGCTCTGACACCCAAGCTGCTCTGGTTAGGACACTATGTACACAACGTGACACTCAGAGGCAGATATTGTTGTCATGTACCTCAGAGGAAATCATCAGTTCTGTTCTGAAGGGAATAATTAGATTAGTGCTGGCTGAAGCCGTTCACCAGGCTGCTGAATATCTGTTGTTGTCCTTGATGGTTTTGCACGTTAAGATAATTAATTCACCTGCTGAGATTATAATTTAAATAAATACCAAATGGTGGGCTCAGTAATTACAGGTGGCTGCAAATTTGGCTCATACCCAGTGGTGGGCTGAATTTCTGCGGGGGAAAATTCATTCGGAAAAAACATTAGTAAATGATCAGCAGGTCAGTTAGGAATATTTGTATACCTAAAGGATGATTAAATATATATGTGGAATTGCAGAAAATATATTCTGTGTTTTTTAAACCCAATTGCCAAGATATTATGTCAGCAGTTAACGTTTCTGCAAACCACGGACAAGTCCAAGTTTGACGGGCCAAGTGGCTGCAGTTCAAGTCTCCATTGCAGCATTTATAAACCTGACACCACTGGATATGGGGATATCACCAGCCATGTTTGTGGGGACCAAAACCAGATATTTTCACAGGAAGTCAGGCCGTCTCCAGCCATTGTGGTGAGCAAAAGAGGTATTCTGAAGCCAAACCGTGATATTTTTCTAACCATGTGTTTTTGTTTTTTTTTGTGCCTAAACCTAACCACTACATAATCACTCTTGGCAATCACTTTGTCAAGAGGGAAAATAGAAGATTTTTTGTTGTTGCAACACAAAGAAACAAAGACAATTTCAGCTTGAACTTATCTGTGGTTTTGCAGAAATATACCTAACTAACATTTATATGGTCTTCGGGTTGGTGTTTCTGCATTTGGTTTGTTTTTTGGTAAATGCGTTCAACTCTGGCAGCACAAACTGAGCTCTTTTTTACTTGAATGCATTCATTTTTTGGATTACGCTCTGTTTCTGAATATGCCAACAGTGAGATGATGCTTCTGTGTATTTTTTTTTATGCTATTTTTCTATTCTTCAGTTCACTGGACACACTGATAATCCACACAAATGCTGGCTAAATCTAAAAAATGCATCAAGCTTGAGGGAACCTAAAGTAGAAAATATAGTACTTGTTATAAATGTTTCATGTGCTCATACATGCTGTATGGGCTGTGGACAGTGCATTATCAGCTTGTCCTTTGTCACAACAGTGACCTGAGTGTTTGCCTCATGTGAAAGATTCATGGAGGAATGCGCAAAGCTTGTCAATCATGGCTCTGCAGAGGATGTATACAGGACGAATGGATTTCAGTTCTTTATTTATCCCTGAAAGTGAAACACAGGCGTGGGTGAAGATATGTTTTAATCAAAAGTTTGTGTTGAAGGAGACGTTTAAGACACCATCTGGTAAAAAGTCAGTCATACTGTAGCTGTATATCATCTGTCAGCTCATAGTTAGCTTTTATATAAGGCTGAAAGTGGGAACCGACAAAATTGTAAAAAATGTAAGAAATGCAGTTGAATTAATTTGCATATTTATACTACCACCTACACTCTGTAAGATAAATTAGAAGTTTGTAAAGAAATACGACTCCAACAATTAAAATGCAGAGATTTTATTTTTGAGAGAAATTATTTATGTTTTATGACAAAAGGTTAAACTTATTTAAAATGCTGGGAAAATGACAGCAGGAGATCTGCCTCGCCCACACGCATGCCATATGTTTGCACAAGGTGTGTAATGAATCATAAGTACCGTGAGCCGACAGAGGCATGTAAACTGAGATGTTTTTAATATCTTTTATTGGCAAAGCGTACACATGATATAAGGGTAGAGAGACGTGAGACAGAAAAGTAAATACAATTGTGGGTTTCAAATAATGCCATGAGCAGGGGCGGTTCCTGATATGGACAATAAGGGCAGGCCCCCAGGGCGGCATTTGCGGAGGGGTGGGATGAGCGCCTGGCAAAAAAAAAAAAGAAAAAAAAAAAAGCGAGTGGACAGTCGCCCACAGTAACCGGCTCTGTTGCTGCCGCCTCTGGGCTTGTCTCATCTCAGTGGATCGCTCCCGGCGCCGACCCATACTGGCTGCCCTAAATTAGTTTGCATTAATTTCGTGCTGTATTTGTATTGGACATTTACACGTCAAATCAATTATGTTATGATGCCGTGTGGGCAGTGGGCAGCTGGGCGCCCTCTGTTTTGTAAAGGTGCGCCTGCTTGCTGCTGAAGGTGAGGTTTGCCCAGGGCGTCATGCAAGCTGGAACCGCCACTGGCCACGAGTACCGTCTTGTTAAGGAGAAGACTTGATTTGATCCCTTTTAAAAAATGTAAGTCAGTTCATATGTTTTAAACTTGCACGACTAAGAATCAGCCTCCTTTCAGCCTGGCCCCTGAGGACTAGTATGTCTTGCATTTTATGACAAAAGGTTAAACTTATGTAAAATGCTGGGAAAAGCACAGCAGGAGATCCGCCTCGTCCACATGCATGCCATATGTTTGCACAAGGTGTGTAATGAATCATAAGTACTGTGAGCCGACAGAGGCATGTAAACTGAGATGTCTTTATTATATTTTATTGGCAAAGCATACACATGATATTAGACTAGAGAGACGTGAGACAGAAGAGTAAATACAATTGTGGGTTTCAAATAATGCCATGGGCAGGGGCGGTCCTGATATGGACAATAAGGGCAGGCCCCCAGGGCGGCATTTGCGGAGGGGTGGGATGAGCGCCCAACAAAAAAAAAAAAATGAGTGGACAGTCGCCCACAGTAACCGGCTCTGTTGCTGCCGCCTCTGGGCTTGTCTCATTGCAGTGGATCGCTCCCGGCGCCGACCCATACTGGCTGCCCTAAATTAGTTTGCATTAATTTCGCGCTGTATTTGTATTGGACATTTACACGTCAAGTCAATTATGTCATGATGCCGTGTGGGCAGTGGGCAGCTGGGCGCCCTCTGTTTTGTAAAGGTGCGCCCGCTTGCTGCTGAAGGTGAGGTTCGCCCAGGGCGTCATGCAAGCTGGAACCGCCACTGGCCACGAGGACCGTCTTGTTAAGGAGAAGACTTGATTTGATCCCTTTTAAAAAATGTAAGTCAGTTCATATGTTTTAAACTTGCACAACTAAGAATCAGCCTCCTTTCAGCCTGGCCCCTGAGGACTAGTATGTCTTGCATTTTATGACAAAAGGTTAGACTTAACCTTTTGTCTGTTAACTGTAAAATGCTGGGAAAAAGCACAGCAGGAGATCCGCCTCGTCCACACGCATGCCATATGTTTGCACAAGGTGTGTAATGAATCATAAGTACTGTGAGCCGACAGAGGCATGTAAACTGAGATGGCTTTAATATATTTTATTGGCAAAGCATTCACATGTTATTAGACTAGAGAGACGTGAGACGGAAAAGTAAATACCATGCCATGAGCATCTCCTTGCTGAGAAGAAGTCTTAAAAATTCATAAATGATTTGTGCTTCTCGGGGAGATCATAGAAGTTTTTCTGTCGATAAGGGAAAGTTTGGCAACATGGAGATAACTACTGAATTACAAACCTCTTTGGCTGCCCTTTAGAAATAACTAGTTGAGCTGGATCACCACATCCGATCCCTTTTTTTCAAAAAATAACAAAACAAACCTT
>CAEMYA010000013.1:8601063-8626800 GCA_903131615.1 Diplodus sargus | reverse complement strand
AAAAAAAAAAAAAAAAAATGTCCTGAGTACATCTGGACAATTATAGAGTGGATTAGCCTGACTATTACTGTATCAACGTATATTACTGTACAAGCAAAAACATGTAGTTGCAGCAGGAAGAGGCGGACAGAAAACTGCTGCAGCCTGCACGCTGCCACTAGCTACGGTGGTTCAACATAACACATTATTACGTTTGTGTGATTATGCATTAGTAAAACAAAAGAGGTTGCGCAACAATTATGTGGTTACACAACAATGTCTGTCAGGCCTGACATTCAGACGATTCGTAAACATCCTTAACAGCTAACATAGCTTTGTCGTGAAATGTCTTCATACAACATGGTATTGTTTTTAGTGACTGAAAAGGCGACATAACCTCTATAGTGGAATTTACTTTCCTCCTCCCCTTTTCTCTGTTTTTCTAAATTGCGCACCTGAAGGCTCGGACCTCGAAATAGAAAACCTATATTCTGACTCTTGACATCTGTCAGTTAAGCCTGCCACTCTCTCTCCCTCTGGTCTGAGATGCGCACCCATCCCACCCCACCCCGCCACACTTTCAGTGCACCGCCTATAATAAGGCCCCGAATCCCAATATAGTTCTGTTGTTTAGTTTGCCGAGAAGCTCCGGAAATGTTCTGTCGACTCAAAAACTTCACGACTGTCCCCTGACACGAGGGAGAGGAAGTACTGATAGAATGTTCAGTTTTGGGAGAATTCATCCTTTAAATTACAGACATTGTTTCATTGGGAGAACACGATTGCTACAGTATAACTGACGTGATGCTTTCAGTTTCGGAGGAGAGGAAAGAGACACTCAGTCCATTCGAGGTTGAACACTGGTGTTACGGAGAGAGACTTCTTTTTCACATCACCTCATAAACAATCTTTGGCAGAGTACAGACAGCTGCTTGCTGAGAGTGTGTAAACCCGGGAACGGCCAAGTTTTATTTTGGCCTTCTGTCAGCTTACTCATGGTATTAACGTTAATTAGCGACAGCTGATGTGGCCGGCTGCCGGTGACATTTGTCATTATAACCAACAAAAGTGACAGTCATGCAGCGCTGATGAACTGATCCTGCCTTTTTTGGATTAGTTGTACTTGAGTGCCTCGTAGAAAATCAGGAATACTTGCACATACAAATCTCCATTTTAATGCCTTGCGTCTACTGTGTTTCAATTCAGTCTAAATAAAGGTAAAAGCCACGTGCCTGCTTTTTTTCGAGCCCGTCTGAAAGTCTAAGAAAATCAATCCTATGAAAAGCGCAAGAAATATCGTCATCTGCCCATCTGCTCTCGAATCTGCTCTCGAATCTGCCTTTTGAAAATAGATGAAAGAACAGAAATGATGGAAATGATAGACATGATGGACATGAATACAATGAAAAACAAACATCTTAGAGGCCTGCTGTAAACTACACGGCTGCGCGGATGAACAAAGATACTGTGAGCAGCAACATCTGAGGAATCACACTGGGTATTATTCACCGGCAATTACTTTAAAATCGTCTCAAGACAGATTTCTTTTTCATCTCGCCTAATATATCTCAGAGAGCAAAAACCTGCGAGAATTACAAAGCAGGTTATTTTAAACAGGATTAGGTATATATGGTGTTTATGGTGCCTGTGAACAATGCCACAGACAAAAAGGAAGAGGCTTCAAAATAGACCTGCTTGGCTGAAGCATCCCAACCAGCTGATCAAAGAACACACCTGACAGAAAGTCTACTCAAGGGGACTGAGGGTGATGTATGGCTATCCACTAATACTACCATAGCTATTCACTCATTTTTACGGTGTCTTATCCAAAGCCGCTGCCTTCTCTTTTAAACACCTCAGATTGTATTTTTCTGGCCCAGTGTAATTTATTAAGCCAAGTCTTCCTGGACACAGGTAGTTAATAGAGGCCGCAAATCTACTCCAGCCCACAGCATCATGGCGAATTCTACTACCAGCTGCTGCCGTCGACTGCTACTTCTCTTTTTGTTTCGGTTATTTTCCCAGGACGCACTAAGACACAGGAACTGGACCCCTGAACAATGAACCTCGCTAACAGATCATATAGCATGGGGCCGGGGGGGAGGATAAATTGCTTTACTATTCCAAAACCTTGCCCTCGCTGCCTTTAAAGTGCACATATTGCCAATTTGATGTATTGCATTCCTTCAAGTTAATTAATTAAATCTGGTTTGTTTGCTCCCATTTGCAAATAGCTGGTAGGGACTTTAAGAGCTGGTTTTATACTTTATGAATTGACTTTGGGAAACACCAACATGTATCCTGATGGGATATTTGTAAGCAATGTTGACACCGCTGTTTTTTGCCTTGCTCTCATGGAGTATGGGGCTGGTGTGCTGTTCGACATTATTCCCGAAAGTTAGATTTATTTTTTTATTTTTTTATTTTAAGACTAAAGCAGTTTTCCTGTTCAATCACTGTGCCTTTTAAGCTTGTTTGGTTTCATGTGTCCACTTCCTCCAGGGAACGTGTTTACGCCACCCACAGTTTCCTTATGCTTTGTTCACTGCCGGTCTACCTGTGCGGGTAATAACCCGGTGCACAAAAGTTTAAAAGGATATTCAGGCGTAAATTTTATCCATGGTCTAACACACCATGACACGAGACCCCCCCTCGAGAGATCAAGTTTTCCGACCGCTAGCTTATGTAGTTTTAGCAACCTCAAAAAATACTGCACGGTAACAATACACTGCAGTCTGTGTCTCCAGCAAGACACCACCGTCATAATGCTCAGAACAGCACCAAACTTCAGCAACAGTACAAACAGGGTCCCAGCACATAGTTCGAGGCATCAAACATCTGCTAGCCTTGCTGGATGTCTATTGAAAAGAGAACACAGCTCACCACTCTCCTGCAGCAGCTTGCTCGTTGTGGGGAAGCCCGACGACTCGATTACTGAGTGCAGTAGAGTTGCGCAGCTCAAGGATGAAAATATATGATTATTACTCCATGGAAATGCAATCAAAGTTCATATGTGTCTTGCCTACCAATTTATAACAGTTATTATCGAGAGCTGACAGGGAAGAGACAAAATTGAGCATTTCTAACTGCACTCTGTAATCGACTCGTCAGGGCCTCCCGGCTGTTCTGAGCATTATTTGTGGCTATGAGTGGCGTTTTGATGGTGGTTTCTTGGTTGGAGGCATAGACTGCAATGTATTGTTATCGTGCTGTCTTTTCTGAGCTTGCTAAAATTACATACGCTAGAGGTCGGAAAACTTGATCTCTCGAGGGGAGGGTCTTACTCGGTGTGTTAGACCATGGATTAAATTTACGCCGGAATACCCCTTTAAATAACATTTTTCTAAATTGCTTCCTTAGGAGGTACGCTGTTGCGTGGACACATTAAATGTATTTCAAAAAAATTTCTACAATATGTGTCATAATGTTCAGATTACGGATATGAGCTGACTGTCTTATCAGGAACTGGAGGGAACTGCGGTATCTTGAAACCTTTGCAGGACAGCTGCCAAGTAAGAGACCACTGACCACTGTTCAATGTCACTTCAGCTGACAGAATACAGGTAATGTTACAACCCATGCATCAGCAAAACTACCATATAGGTCCACTGTGAGGGCAGCTTATTTTGACCCATACTGACTGATTTCTTGTTAGGTGACAACCTGCATTGGCCGTAGTAATTATTACAGCAGCAAAGTGTGATGTCAGGTGAAGAAGTACAGAGCACAGAGTCAACATAGGGAGTAGGTTGGGGAATGATTGTGCCAAATAAGCAAAGGACTTTAACCCAATAGAACGCTGCTCATGTCCAGTGTGAATCAAAATAAACCATGAGTTAATTTAACCTACTATAACGGGGGGGGGGTGTTACTGGACCACCCTTTATAAAAAGCAGGTCGGAGACAGATGCATGTAGATATGCAAAGAAAATTACTTAAAAAAAAAAAAAATAATAATAATTATTAAAAATTAATAAATCTACAAATAGCCAGCTGTGTGCACAAACACAATTTGCAAATATATGTTTAACAAATTAACTCAAACCTATGAATTAACTACTGAAATACATGAAACAGCTGAACCATACACTATTAACAAAGTGAAGTTATGTCATGTAAATAACATAACATGAGTTATTAACTCAACAGTTAGTAACATTAACACTAACTGATAAACCATACCATAAACATAAAATTTAAATATTTTAACTCAAACCACCATGTTTTCCTAAACATAACCAAGTAGTTGCAGTGCCTCAACCTAAGTAAATAGTATATTGGAATAGGAGTAGTACGACAAACAATTTTGCAGCCACTGTCGGGATATTTTGCAGCTGTCCTTGTGTCTTTTCTGTACCTAGACCTAATAAGACCTTAAAGGGTCTATACTGTTTTTCATCAATTTCACACAGCTGTTAGAGGTCCAACAACACTGTATTCGATATGCATTGCCCCAAACCCATCCGTGGTCCTGAATTTCAGCTGTCTAAAAGTCGCTCAAGTGAGCTCTTCTGAGAGCAGGCTGTTTCTGTGCCTGCACCTTTAACCCTCTGGGGTCTGGGGTATAATTGGCCGTTTTTGACTATTTTGATTTTACCATTATATTTCACCTTAAAAACTATTTACCTTGCCTTGTTTGGTGTCATTATTTTCAGCACAACCTCACATGTGTAACTGTACATTTTTTTTTGTTTTTTTTCTGTTATTTTACTGTCAAAACCACAAATATGTTTAACGACCATTCTTATTACTTATAATGCAAATATAAATTGTTGTTTGCTAAATTTGTGCATAGGTTTTTGAAATTTACAAAGTTATATGTAACTGTTTACATTTAAATGCAGGCAATGACTCAGAGTCAGGGCTCCTCAGCTGAATGAAGAGCTGCACTGCCTGCTCCACATTCAGCAGTCTCCTCATTGTTCTGACTCATTAAATAAAAAAAAACAACTCCACTACACACTAAACACACTACACTAAACACTACAGAACACACTAACTATGCACTCCAAACACGCTAAATGTCACAAATCTCTCAACTCTCAAAACTCGCTGTCTCTATCGCTGCCTCTGTGACCGACACAGCTGCTTTTACTTTTCCGCCCCATCACTCCCAAATCTTCCCCCTGTCCCTCAGCAACCATATCACGTGACTTGCCAAATAATTTTGTGATTGGCTGGTGTGGTGCCTTTTTCCAAACACTTCCTGTTTGCAGACACTTGTGGACACTCGTGAGGAATGCCCGATTTTACCGTCTTTTCCTGCACCAAACGTGCAGCAAACGTGACGGCAACGTTACCGAAAAAGTGTGCCGTACACAATATATCGTAAATCCGGTTTTACTTGGCCTATCAATACGATTTAAAAACTGGTATATAGTTTGAAGGCTGCTCGAACACATGAAGTCGGAACCGACTGTTCGTCAGCTTGAATTGGTTACGTGATTTTGACGCGCCGGCGCGTCAATCGACCCCATTCTGTAGCTGGGACAGAATATAGGCATTTATGTTGATTTTTACAACCAACAACAGAGCACTTTGCATGTCTAACTCTGAGCGACGACATTGTGAAACACTGCTATCTTACCGCTGGACACACCGAACTTCACCTCGGGGATGAACGCCCCCCTCTCCGATATCTCCTATCACCGCGCAGAGGACTCCTTTTGTTATGTAATGACAGAAGCAGAATCTGAACAGCCTGTAGGAGCGCCGTTTTACCAGTGGGTGGGCTGCAGAGACATGCAGGAATCGCTTGTTTTCCTCATTCTGGGAGTTGGCAGGCTCAGGGAGGCTTATATAGAGACCAGAGAAAACGTAGATGATAAAAAATTGAAAAAATGAATCAATATTCCAGCAAACACCAGAATGGATTGACATTACTTTACTATCAGTCACATCAAAAACAAAAAGGAGTGAACTACACGCTTCGAATGCAGCTTCATCAGATTTACTCTCTGTTTTATTATGACAGGTGTTTCCTTTAAGAAAATTAAAATAAAAATCTGGCCTGCACCCCGTTCGCAATTGTTTTTATCCTACTTGAGATAAAAAGCTGTTAAGAGTCATACATCAGTGGCTGGAGCCAAGGTACCAGACTTAACTGTACCTCGACCGAGTTGATTCTGTCTTTGCGTGTACATAATGCATCAAACAATCTTGAGAATCCTTTGACAGGTTTCTCCAGCACTGTCTTGCCTTCAGCTCCGTGAAGGTTTCCCTTTACGCCAGACAGCCCCGGTGATGTGCACGGTTTAATTTTAGTTTGGTGATACTCATGTAATCCCCAAAGGTGAAATTCTGCTACAGTACAGTGCCGCTGGGACTCACTGTTTTTTTTTTCCCAAGGACACTTAAGTCGGGTGAATGTTTGCTATCACAGGGATTATTTGGGTTTAGACCTTCACACTGAAGGACAATCACTCTGCTAACACTGCACCGCGTTCATACTAATGCAATTTTGTTCGTCATTTGACTAAGCACACAGCCCTTTTTGGAGGGTACGCTGTTGTGATATGATCCGTACAAACTACAGCAGGACATTGCTGATTACCTCCTCATCCGGTTCACTTTCAACAATACCTTTGGAGCAACATTTAGGATTGATTTCAGGCCTTTTCAGCCAGCAAAACGTGTCTTAATCATTTCAGTTACTGTAATAAATTCATTTTTCACACATTTCTACCAGTGCTCCTGGCTAAGCAACGAAGGAAATTGTAGCTCTTTTTTTTTTTTCTCAGTAGTTTCTCAACCTTCCTCTTTCACGCTAAAAATGTCTTCCCCCTCCAAAACGGAGAAACAGAGGGATCCAGGCCTAATGTGATGCATTTCTAAGGACCCTATCTTTTTATAGAATTGTATTTTCCCCTGCTCGTCACTAAAATGGGGATTAATTGCCTCTGCCATACAACATTTATAACTCTAAAAAAAAAAATCTCAAGATGGCCATGTGGTGTAGGGTAGTGTAGTGGTCTTTTGTAGCTATACTCGCCTGGGAATGCTCTTGTGCTCATCTTTCTGCTTTTGGCAACACTTCCCCTTGTCTGGTGTGCGCTGCTACCCATTAGATATTCTGACTCTTAAATTTGTGGTTTCTCTGAAGCTTTTTGCCCCTACGCTTTGCTCTCTCCCTGTGAGTGTCTTTCCTCGGTCTCTCTCCTGCTCTTGCTTTGTTGTTTTTAGATTTCAACTTTTGAACTAGGTATGAAGAGTTTCAAAAATTGCAGTGCTGGGATTTGTTTGACACAAAGCTTCCTGCCTTTCCTGATATTACTTACACTTACTTTTCAAGAATTCAGTTCAGCCTCAGTCCATTTTATCTTTTCTGTCCTAGTTTTGGCAGGTTTACCTCATCCCGGACTGCCTTACCTCTTACCTCCTCACACTTGGTTTCAGCCTTTGCCTTGCTGACTCAAGTCATAATGTCTAAATGTCTACCCCGATCAGCTGGACATTACTGATGGCTCGCTTAATGCTATCAACAACAGAAAGTTCCCTGTTGTCGTGTGTGTGATCTCATTCTTTCATAATGCTATGAATATTTTCCGTCTTTGCAAATGAATGTTCTGTTTTTGCCTTCTCCAATGTGGCACATCCAAAGCTGGACACCAGCCCAGTCTGTCTCAAATTAAAAGGTCAAATGTCCACTCATTGGATAGAAAACTGCATCTGTACTGTGCTGTATCTGTGTGGAACTTGGGTGCATTTTGCTCCTCTGGCTACACCACAACACAATATAAGTGAAGATTTGTATTCGCTGCTCAGTAACCAGAATCAAATGTTGGCAGTTAACTTTTCTGCAAAGCATGCGTACATTCACGTGTAGGTAGAGGACTGATAACACAAAACGTATACCTCGTTCACATTACATGTTTTATACTGACACTCTGGAGTTGGAAGGGCTGGTGATGGGCGACTGACCACAGTTCAAGACTGTGGTTTAAAGTTTGTAATCATGATACCACTGGAAGACTTCAGGACAGTTTTCAGCTGTGGTTGTGGCGACCAAAAACAAAACAAAAAACAGATATTCTTGACAGGAAATCGGGACTTCGGCAGTCATGTTTGTCGCAATCTAATCAAGTATTCTAAGTCCCATAAGGGGACATTTTCCTTACCCTTGAAAAGGGTTGTTTGTGCCCAAACCTAAACCTGAAATTCAGCTCCTGTCATCTGGAAGGAGATTCATAGTCCCAAGATCTAGGACCACACGCTATAGGAACAGCTTTGTCCCTGCTGTTGTTTCCCTTTTAAACAAGTCCTAATGCACTTTAAGGTCTATCCTGTGACTTGTTGTTGTTATTTATCTATTTATTTCTATTTATTGAAAATGTTTTTTAAACCTATTCATTGTCCCTTGTATCATCACTTTGTCGTATCTTATCTGCCTTTAATCCTGCTCAGTGAACATCCGAAGTACCCATGTCTGTTTCGAGCTGTGTGTTAACTCATCTTCTGTATGTCCTGTCATCAATGTTTGTGTGACGCCCTCTCCTGCTACTGCACAACAAATCTACCTATGGGTATTAATAAAGTAAACTGAACTGAACTGAACTGAACTAAACAGATCATATGCATTGTGGTGACACAAGATAACATTGAATAGAAACCTAAAGTTGTGACAGAATCAAATTAAAAATCTCTAATTATCCATGGTTTATAGAAACATACATTTATTCTGGTTCAAGTCAAATTTATATTCCAAAATCACAAACACAGTTTACCTCAAGGGGCCTAAATAATAATATCAAATAATTAACAAATAATTAAAACATGCATTATGTAAGAATTTTAGTTGAAACCAGTCAAAGCTTGTCAGCAGTCAACAGTCAACTAAAATGATCAACAGAACACAAAGAAATAACAGTTTTGATGTTGTAACATCAGTTCTACTGCAGTTAGCATGTTAACCAGCTAGTCCCAGCTCGTACCAGTCCAAAGCTCCAACAAATCTGTTTAAGCACCAACACTCCTCTGGTGCTTCAAGCTCCCAGCCTTGACCACTAAATGCACGGCTAACCGAGCCAACCAGTTAACAGCCTGTTTGAATATGAACTTGACAGGTGGTCAGTTTTTACATATTGCACTTTTAATTAAATGAATCATTAAATAATTGAGTAGAGTTTAATCAAAAGTGCCTTTTTAAAGACAACTTGCAAGTAAATAAACTACAAAACCAGCTAAGACAGACGATATTTAAAAAAACCCACAAAATACAAAAAAACAACAACAGTTATACAATAAAAATGATATAATACAGATATAATCTGCACATCATGAAGCACCATGAAAGGGTAATCTAAAACCTAAACAAAGCAACAGATGTGCTATGGTGCAAACCCCAATGTTTTTTTTTTAAGTTTTGGCCAGGTTACGATAATCTGTACAGCATATGATACCCTCTGACATCAGACCCTCGACAAGTCTAAGGACAGAGGTTTTGACAGCTGCTGAAAAATCCCTTAAACGAAATGTAAAGTATTACCCTTTTAGTGCCAAATGGTTATAATATGACCGAAGTGATCTGCGACACTGCGTTGACTTTGCCAAGGCATTAATGATCCATGCAGCGCTTTGTGAGAATCTAATTTGTTGCTGTTGTTTTGTGAGTCAGCCTGTACGGGAACATTATTGATGGGGCAGAGCAGGAGGATCCCTGAGGACAGCTGAGCACAGAGCTATTAGAGGTACAACGCTGTTTGAACCTGAAAAAACACATATTTTATAGCTATTACAATTGCAACAACGACCACAAATACTTAGAGTTCTATTATTGCATTGTTCCAAAGTAAAGAGAACAGGAAAGACCAATAACAGAGTCCTGCAATGTTTTAAAGCAAAGGTCACAAAGAGAGATCGGACAGTCTTTAAGTATAATATATCCGAATATTTTCACCAAGGGCCTTATTTTCCCATGTTTTTCCCCATCTTGAGGATTGACTGCTTCCAGTATTTGTCACTCCACTGTAAAGCTTTTCATGCCTGCAGTTTGCCAGAAGCGTTGCTCTCAACACACACACACACACGCACACACACACACACACTCTCACCATCCACCACCCACACAGAGCTAAAGCAGGCTCCCACAGTGAAACCTAAAAAGCACTGAAGACAATAACACTTACTCTGCAGTTCTACCGTGTCCTTAAATAGCTGTGATTAAACAATTACCCTGCCATGTCACTTAGAGTTGTTTTAGTTGGAATATAATCAATACATTTGAATTACTCAACACTGATATATCGAGAGCTCACCAGCCTCACCCTCCCATGTATCCCACATTACCAAGTTAATGTGAATTGGCTCCCCCAGACATCTGTGTCTGAGCACTTTACTCATTAATGTTTGGATGCTTATTAAACAAGCGAAGCCAACATGCCAATAAATTCAGTTTTTGAATGACTAGAAAATGTGATGTTGACAGGACCTGCTAAATCTTAACCCTTTGAGCACCAGTCTTGCACTCCCTTTATTTAAAGGCTAGGATAGTCACGACATGTTTTGGTGAGGCATTCTCTCATATATATATATATATATATATATATATATATATATATTAAATGGGGGAAAAGTTATGGCACTCAGAAATGCCTTCGTTTGCTATGTAAGTGTGATTGTTCTAGGACACTGCCAAGGTTGTGCAAAACTTGAAATTTGTTGGATTTTTGCCAATACAGGTTTTTTTCCAAAGCAGGGCAGGTTTCAAGGATATAAGGACCATTTTGATAGGCCTAAGTCATGTCTAAACATGCACTGATAATCTAGTATTAATATTATAGAATCCTTTTCCTTTGGAAGCTTATCCCAGCTGACATTGGATGAAAAGGCAAGGTACCAGCTGGACAGTTCGCCACTCTATCACAGGGCTGACACAGAGAGAAGAACTGAGTCAAGGCATTCACACACGCAGGAAATTGAGAGCTGCCAATGTGCCTGATCTGCATGTTTGGACCAGCCTGTGCTGACTCCCAATGCATCAAATACAGCATCCAGGTCAGTATCCCCACGCTGTAGGAACCCCTCTAGCGTCACTTTTTGCCTCTCTTGTACAGTCATGTAAGAGTGAGAAAAGTCAGAGTCGGGGATGGTCAGGGTGTTGGATGGGTGTTTTGTTATTGAGGTTATGTAAGTAAGTAACAGTAAATTGGTAACTTACATCACATAAGTGAAGTTCTTGACAGTTCCTAGTGACATCACTTAGGTTACATGAGGGACGCACTTAGGTCAGTTGCATTACATGACGCAAGTTATATCACCTATATAACTTACACATTACATGACTGAATGTAGTCATTTTAACCAAAAGTGTGATATTTTCCTAAACCTAACCGAGTAGTTGTGGTGCTTAAATCGAACCAAACTGCAGCTGTCCAAATGTCATGATATGTCATCATATGCAAACTGTTTATCAGCTAGCTCTATTTTGAAATTCTATATATTATTGCTTCCAAAACTGACACTAGAGGGGTAGACAGAGCACCACAGTTCACAGCTTAAGGCCACTAACCAAGCTACTGTTTTTGACACGTCGGGTGTGAGAATGTGTTGGATTGGACGGTGGGAGGAAGCCGGAGGAGGCAGAGGAAACCCACGCAGCCATTTTAACAGCATAAAACCAAAAAAAAGCTGGTTTTCAAGGGATTATATCAACATACTATATCTCTGGTTTCTTTATTTCATTTGTGATGAATATGTTTGTGGTTTCAGCGCTGCAGTTCCTATTATGCCTGGGGTGATGCAAACATGAAATGTAATCTTTACATTGATTCAGTGAGTTGGCTGTGTGTTTTCTCAATCTGTATATCGTTACATCAGGGTGACTTCGCACCACAAAACATTATGTTCTGGATTCATACATGTCTTCACAGGCCACAATTAGCTTTAATTACTAAAGAAAAAACTTTATTTTCATCTGTTACCACCAAAAATCCAATGCAAAAGTCTGACTTTGTTGCACATTCTTTAGTTTGGAGCAAAGGGTTAAAAGGATGTTAAATACATGCATACATACTGACTAAACTCCCACTCCTTCACCCACCTAAAGAGTGGGTGCTGAGCTGATCTGCTCCATGAAACTCCAGGGCCTAAAATAAACCCTGAACCAACCGTGTGAGGAAATGAATCTCCTCTGTTACCATGTGTCAATGTCACCGCTGTACACAATAAAGGAGGCTGCCCTACATAGTCAATCTCCATAAAGAACTGCTCACTAAGGGTGTGCATGTGAATGTTCTTCGGCGGATGTGCGAGTGTGTTTACTTGCATGCATGTCTGCACACTCAGAGAGTGACAGTGTGGTAATGAGGGGGGATGTCAGAGAAGAAGCTGGCACTGTTGTGCTGTCACTGTGGATCTTCTCAAGGTCTGATCAGCCTCCTCAGTCTCATGTCTCTTCAGGCCAACTGCCCGGACCTTCAAGGATGTCGCAACTGCATGTCACACAGACCCACTTATTTATTTATTTGCGCTGCTCATTTAGCGTGTTTGTTTTCTCCTGCAGAGGTCATTGATCAATCCTTCTTCGGTGACCTATCCAAGAAAACAACATCCAGGACAGCAGAGGAGTTACAAATGAACAACATGGGGCAACGTTGAAAAGACAATTACAATGAAAGTCACGTCGGCGAAAGAGAGCTGAGTAAACATGTCATGTGGCACTCTGCCTCTGATTTCCCCCTTCCCTTTGTGTCCTATTACATTCACACTGTTTAAGATCTTCCACTCAAACAAGGGGACATATAGCTAACAGTTTTTTAATTTTTTTAACACCATATAATGTTATATTTTATAAAGTAAATGACAAAATCTTTGACTTGACATGAAATGTTTGTTTTCTGATTGCACCCCTCAGTTCTTCTTAAAATTATTTCAGGTCAGTATTGTATGACTGCACTCGTACAGGCACCAAAAATGGCAGAGATAAAATGTCTCACTGATGTATGAGCACAATAATAACAATTAAACCTGTCCTAATGCCAAACAAAATGTCTTCTTGTGTTCTTTTTGGCCTTCATGGGTTGCGATCTCCCTTTAGCACGGCCTGAGGTGGAGGACATGGTGATGGAGTTACAGGCGACAAGGCTGCCAAAGGCGTGACCACAGTTTGAGATTGGGTGAGACCACTGGAGAGGGACATGGACAATTTCCAGTGGTGTTTGTTGTGACCAAAAATACGATATTTTATTCATGGGTAGTCGAGCCCTGTTTGTGAAGACAATACAAGGCGTTTATGAGGGGACCTGTTTGTGGCGACCAAAGCAGGTATTTTAAGCCATGCCATGACGTTTTCCTAACCACAGCAAAGGTTTTTTTTATGCCTAACTGGATCATAAACACAGCGTTGTGACAAGAGAAAAATAGAAAAATGAACCCAAACAAAGTTACAACATAAAGAAAATGTAAAGCTTTGTAGAAACACACTTAGCTAACATTTATTCTGGTGATTGGGTTGGTTCCTGATGAAATTAAGATAAATTAGAAACACTAAATTATTATTTATTATTTTATTTTTTTGTATTTGTCATCTAAGCTTGGGGGGTGGCCTTAGCTAAGCGAGTACAGCAGGTCGGTTGGTTCAAATCCCATTTGAGCAAGATACAGAACCCTAAAAATGCTTCTGATGTGCTGATGGCACCTTGCATGGCAGCCTCTGACATCAGTGAGGGCCCTGCGATGAGCTGGCGACTTGTCCAGGGAGTGCCCTACCCTCACCCAGAGACAGCTGGGATCGGCTCCAGCAAAAACCCCCGCGACCCCATAAAAGGGATAAAGCGGTTGCAGACAATGGATGGATGGATGGATCTAAGCTTGGAGGCAACATAATTAAACTGTGGAGGTAGTTGTATAACCAACCAATGTCAATGTCTAAGTATGCACTCACTGATTCAAAGCCATGCAGTGAATCCATAGTGTGATGAAATAGTCCCAGAAAAGTAATCTATGATCAAGAACCGGTTGTAGACAATTAATCTGACATCATGCATTGAGACTCAAACTTAATGTGGAATTTGGTATTATTTTTTCTAGTCCTAAATAGAAAAGGAAGTTTCAGTTGTTCCAAAATTGAATATATGATCAAAGCTAAATTGAGTCTGAGGTGAGTCGAGGGTCAAAGAAATCTTTATTGAAGACCGAGGCTGAAGTCGAGCAGTGAAGGCCAGCTCTTAATAATCTTGACTGACCTTTTTTTCGGGATGTTCCTTCCTTCGATTTGACCCTGCAGTCTCCTGAGGTTCAGCTGTTCTCTCACATTGTCAATTAGAATGCTTGTTATTTTGAATTTGTGCCGTCTGGTCAATCCATCATGCGATTACCCAGGAGCACTGTGATGGAAGATGGATAGAGCTACACATCCAGCCCAGCTACATCACCTCACAATGACATTACAACAATTTGTTCAGCTACTCTGAGGAGTGGCAAAACAAAACAAAGTCAAATGAGTCAACAAACCAAATCTCCTGGGAACAATCAGACACCAGGCGTGACTCTGGTCATGCAGCTTCTGTGGCACAGCTCCAATCCACCTCTCTTTCTCAGCTGAAGGTCAACTCATGGCTATTTCATAAAAGTCTAATGATTCATTAGCTGCGAGGCTTGGCATCTCATCAAACCATTCAGGTCCTTGCATCCCGCATGTAAAAAAAAAAAGAACAGAATTACACTGTATAGAAATAGTGCCTGGTGATGTTTATTCACCATCACAAACACTGAGTCATACTAAAACGTCTATCTTGAAGACCAGTGGTTGGGTTAAGTGGTTGGGGTAGAATATTGCCTCAATTAGCTGTTTTTTATTGCAAAAGCCGTGGCACTACCTGGAGAAAAACACAGAAATAGAAATAGCTTTTCAGGTCTAATTTGCTCTTGTTTTGCTCCAAAACCCATCAAACAAGGTAAACTCTCTGTGTGTTTTGTGAGTGTTAAGAATAAAAATAAAGAGGGAGAAATGGACAAACCAAAAACTGGCTCAGTAGAGGAGGCTGAAACGAGGGGTGTTCAGTTGGTTGCAAGTCCCCCACACTGGACCTTAAATCACGACATATTCGAATATCTACACCAGATATATACGCCATGTTTCATCCAACAACAATGTTTATGTTTTACTGACAAGTGATCTCTTGTGGTTATCTGAATAATGAGCCTCAGTCAAAGATGCGTGTTGGTACACTGAGGTGGTATTATAGCACCAAAAAGGGTTAGGGTAAAACCTTCTTAGAGAGGAGGAAGAGTTTTATGTTTGTGTGTATAAAGTGCTATGACAGCAAACTGTCCGTAACCTTGAGTAAGCTGTTTTAGTTGGATAAAATTAATCTGACCTTTAAAAATCAGAAGACAGTCAAGATAGTTCTGATATCAGTTACATTGGTGGTTTTTCGCTATAAGAAAGCCCTCATATTGACCATTTTGCAAGGCAATGGCTATTTCTTGCGCTCATTTGAATGGCTGCCTTGTGTGACCTGTTGCAAAAGCAGTGAGGACTCAAATGCAAGACACTCAGAGGGCTGGCAGGGTAAAGAACAAAAGGCGAGCTTTAATATCAAAGCTGAGGTTTAAATACAAAATCCTAAAAGCAAATACGGAGGGTAACAGACAGTGAAGGAGCAGGCAGGGTTTAAACCTGAGAGTTAAAAAAACAAAATAAAGTACATACCAAAGAATTGTGGGAACAAATGAGACAGGACTGACACAAGGAAACAGAACAGACAAACTGTCAGACTGTTATTATCATCTATTACTATGCCTACCTGCCAGCTTCTCATCTACCAAAAAGTCAATATAGTTTTCTTTCTTTCTTTTCAGTCAAAATGTGTTTTTTCTTCTTGTTTCTGCAGCTGAAGGTTTGAGCTTCACTGTGTAGAATGGTTCATGTGCAGAGTTTGACATGAGGAGGCTGTGTTTGCATTCATTGCTGAGAGTGTTGGCTAAATGTTCTCTGTGCTCCCTGAAAAGCAGATTGTAAAACACAAAAAAGTTTGGAAACCAATCCTGATCCAATATTCAGCACATACAAGTGTGATGTGGAGACGTTGATACACGTGTGGAGGGGATCTTTAATATTTCTCTAAAGCATCAATAAATGCCTATATTTAACCCAAACAGATCAGATCAGAAAATGCCTATATGTGTCATTATGTGAGCAGCCAGATATTTTGTTGCTTCAGTCAGGTGCACAAGGGAATTAGATTATTTTAAAGTGTGTGAAGAGAGAAAAAATTCCGCCCTCACGCCATGCACCATTTTATTTGGCAGATAAGCCCTTCACTGTACATCTGCTGTTAATAATCCACAAATAATTAAAAGTTTCCTCCAGAGTATACACTCTATGAAGGAAGGGCTCCAACATTTAAAAGAAGTTGATGATGATGCAATCATTAGATTGTCTTTGCGAGTATAAATAATGAACACTATTATGAATCCATAAGGAATGAGGAGTAAAAGTAGTGAAAGTTTCTCACTAATTAAGTCACAAAAACAATAAAATTCTATTCAAAAACCCAAACACCTTAAAGAGTAACCACAAGAAAAAACTCCTGTCAGGGAAAGAGGAAAGAGAGTCCTCTCTGCTTCTGAAGCCTAACAAGAAAACAAATTGCTGTCTGAACTATTTCCAGACCCTCAGAGATGTGCGAGCTGCAATTTCAGACTGGCAAAAGGGAATTAATACTGTTAATGAGAACAGGTTACAGGAAGAGTCCTTTATAGTTATCCTCATCTGAGTTGAAGGTGACCTCTCTAATCAAACCCAACACTGCATTACTCAGAGGATTGCTGCCCTGTTGGCTCCGGAAATTTAGCAAAGCCAACCTCTCGAGAGGTTCGGATATGTGGAGAAAAGCAATCTGATAACAAATAGACTCTGGAATTAGCTCTCACGTCTGCGTGTAAAAGAAATATGGTTTAGAAATGCATAACCTGGAATTTATTTTCAGGAAGAACCCATTAGCAGACATTCTGTTTCTGGGGGATAGCGGGAATCAAACAGTACATGATTACTTTGCAAGGTGATTTGTTTGTCTTTGTACAATACGTACAACTGCATAATGAAATGTAATTTGTAAACTCCTACATGCTACAGAAAAATAGAACATATAAGCAGTTATTTAAATACTGTACATCAATGTGTACATGTAGTCCTTTTTTTGTATTCGTGTTGAGGTGAATGGAAACAGCAGCAACAAAATGCCGATGATAATGCGTTTGTGGCATCTTCATGTTAGAAGTTCAATACCAGGTGAACACTTTTAACTGCGTGGGAGCACTAAGCATCGATGCACATAGTCCACCTCTCCTTTTTCTGCTGTTGTGATCCACCTGTCAATTGCAAACGCACTGTTATTGTGGGGTTGAGACAGGTCTCAGTTAAGATGTGGGCACAGCAGTCCCTTCATTTGGTCAGCTAAAGTCCCATCTGTCCATTTAATTGTCCTGCGACTGGTGCGGTCAGCCTGGTCGGGCTGGATGGTCAAAAAAATGCATTGCAAATGATTGTCTCAAAGTCTGCTGCTCTTAATCCAAAACCAGCACTTTCTTCTCCAAAGCTGATGAAACTACTTCTTTCATAGGTTCTTTGCGTTTCAGCAATAAAGAAAAAAAAAATATCGTAGTAGCATAATCTTAAGGTTTTCAGATTTAGGAATCTAAACCATAAGAAAACAGCGATGCAGAGTTTCATCTATGACATTTAGCCAAACAATATTAGCTACTTTCAGGTAACCTTGTAAGGTTGTCAGATTATGTTTGTAAAAAAAAAAAAAGGTCCCTCTATAACTTTTCACATTTAAAAGTTGTTGCTCTAATAATATAAGCCTAATATTGGCTGAATAGTATTCATTTAGCTGGCTTGCTTCATGAGATGACAGATGGCAAGATGAATTCCAGTCCTGTGCCCAAGGGTTTACAGCTTCATAGTTGCATTTAACAAATGGTGTTTAAAATGTTTGAAGCATAGCAAGACAGAGCTAGCTTTGGTGTAAAACCCTAAGAGCACGCTCGATAAAATCTGCCCTCTGGATGTCTGCTGCAATAAAAAGTGTCACATTCAGTAGATTTTGGATAAATGCATTATTTATTGATTACTGACACTAAACTACTCACTGTGTGCTTGTACCTAAGATGAAAAATGTTTCTGCACACGACTCATTTATCTATTAAATGGCAGACTCTGTTCCCCGGATAGGAAGGGGAATTGCTCTGCTGTTTCTGTTTTGTGTTTATTGATTTGTCCAAAGCACTTGATACAGTAGAATACTCTCTTCAGCTGCTTTTGAGGCATTCGCATGTAATTGGATTCACGAACACTGGACCTCAAAGGTTTGATACTTGAACTGCTTTACTGGTGGGGCTGAAATTAATTGTAACAAATCCATGTTATGTAAAGTATCTGGGAATATCAATAATTCATTAAAAAGAATGGTATGGATTGAGTGTAAATGGTGGTTGTATTAGTTTCCAACTAAATTGTTCTGGACAATTTCATGCAATTCTGCTTTGTAGATAACAGATGTGTGCACATATATCATGCTATGGTTAGTTCAGTTGTTTCCGTCTACAGAAATTGTGAACCTGAAAAATAATTTGTTGTTTTTTTTGTCATTTGTGGTTTTAAGGATTTGAGTTGATTGCAGAGAAAACAGAACCTTAACAGAGACACTTAAAATACAAACGTGTGTGACAAACGCCCAGTCATAATTTGGTGTGTTAGCTGGAAAGGAACAACTTTTTTCAGGACCTGCCATGTTGCTATGTGATGTGCATGGTGTGATTGATTTGATATACAATGCTGTTTTTCCTCTGCAGGGCAACTTACCACAGGGCTCAAGGCATTATTGATCTACCATGATTACAAAACACCAGTTAGTCGATAGTGTAACCTCCTCTGCGATGGAAAACCTGTACAACACAAATAGATTAAAAAAAAAAAAAAAAAGGGAATCACCAAATAATTATGTCAGACAAATATTACTTTTAAGTCTACGCATTACAGGATACTTGTCAGTTAATGCGTTTTTATTATCGCATAACACATCGCAGGCATCGTTGCAGTATCCTCAACTCATAACTAAGCCTTCCAAGAATCCATGAACTTTGGTTGTACTTTAGACGTATCACAAAGCTAGTTAGATACATTGGGGTCAGAAGCGTCATGAGAACTAATTAATGTATTAAAGCCAAAATTCCCAGTAGACCTCCCCTGAAGCATTCATGACCCATTTCTCTTTAATATAGCAATGTGAAACTCTCATATGAGACTCCTGAAAGAAGGCAACGTGTGCCCCATTTTTTAGCAGATGATTTAGCACTTCCATCTGTTTAACCTGCTTGGCTTAATTGGTTTGATTCAAGACATAATAACAACACAAACTCATTTGTTGCTGCAGTTTTATTCTGCGTCCGACCGTATTTCAAACACAGTGTTGAAGCCTCCTGTTTCAATATGCAAAGTGCTGTACCTGACAAAGATTATGCATAGAACAAGCTAAAATGACACGACAGAGAACAGATACCAAAATGGATATAAATGACCTTTACAGTGCAAAATTTCCTTGTAATACATCAAGACTCACTCAATAACAGCAGCACTAATGCCCTTTGTATCCAATACGCTATTGCGGGCTGAGGAGCAAGGGAGTTGTGTAATTGCACACAGTGGAACAAGAGTGCAAGGGGCTTCTTGATATTAAAATACAGCCATGCAAAGATGGCAAAACATATTAACTGCAGATGACCAAACAGGGCAAATGAAACACTTGTGTCAGGTGTCAGGCTCGATGGTGTTCATCGTGTTTACTGCACTAGCAATGGAACTAGGCAAATAGCAAACTCTCAGTCCACTTCAATTAGTCGGCGGGCTGTAGGAACTACTAGGAAAGATGATGAGTATCTTTCTCCGTGTTGCCAAAGCAGTGTAGTAGGGTACCCTGACACTCCTGGAAAAACCTTGTTAGAGCAGACATTGGGTGACTTTTCTCAACCTGACTGCCGATATTTCTAGTTAGATGAGTAGTTCAAGTCTGTTGTTCTAGCTCCTGTTTTACTGTTCTGACCATCATTGCTGATTGTAAGTTTGAGATTGGTTGAAAGTTTTTTTCAACTGATGTAGACAAATTGAATTTATACAGTTTTCCACCAACTTTATTGTCAAAAAATCCACAGTTATACCTTAAAGGTACCGTTCAAGCCAAAATCAAAGATACATTATTTTTTCGTCTTACCCTGTTATATAGCCAGAAATATTAATTAAGATGGGGCAGTGTAAGCTGTGCAAGAAAGACAGCAACACATATTATGTACAGCAATTTTTTTTTTTTACTTCTGCTATTCCTAAGTTTTATACTGTGCATTGAAAACAGGGCTACCGGTTCACGCAGGTGATCTTCAGTTTTACTTCTTCATTCATTGCAGCAATAAATTCCCTCGCACAACCGTTGAAGCAATGACAAACCTTGAGTTCTGATGACCAATGGTCTAATCATCAAACATCTGCATGATGGTCTTGTTCTGGAGGTTAGAGTCTTCTATTGTAAATTGCAGGGATAGTCAGACTGCTTGTGCACATGCATACAATTTCCGAATAGCTGGAGTAAAAGATGCCTGTGAACAGACGCACATGCTGGTTTGTGTGTACACGTTCAGCTCGTTCTACACCTGAACATACAGAGTTGTATGGATTTGGCCCCAGACGCTACAAAATCTTGACCTAAATCCCCTGTGTATTTTCATCTTAACATCCACTGTATTGAAAGTTTTTTGTACAACATTACCAGCGGACACAATGTTCCAGACTTCATCTGGGCGTCGATGAAACTGTGCCATCAGAACGTCATTCATCATCACTGAACAGTTTAAGAGTCAAGGGGAACTTTCATCGTTTCATTAAAGTGTCACCTTGTCAGTTAACTTCACATGATGGATGGCTGTATTGACTCTGTGCTGTTCGATTAGACAGGAGGATATTTTAAAGCTCTGGCATCCAAAGACCTGCGGCAACAAGTAAATGACACTGGTTGGACAAGTCTGCCTTTGGTGATTTGGCCCCAGGAGCTTATCTGTCACAATTTCACAGTTGGCATGTACCGTGATATTAAAGACCTAGGTCAGACTCTCACTTGACAAGGTCTTCTCAGTCTTTTGATAATAAGTTAGGATAGCTGAAAATGGCTGCCTTAAGTGTCATTTTTGTCTCTTTTGTAGATATAAGAAAGATAAAGTGTTTTTTAAAGGTAATTGTCTCTACGGTGACAAACCTCTGACACTAAGGCATTTTAAAACTGTCGCAGCAAAGGATTCACATGCCTCTCAGCATGAACCTCTACAAGTTGAACAGCATTGCATTTTATGATCATTGTTGTTGAATGAAAAAAATCAATTCAGCTTGGCCTTCTTATGTTATGTAGAAAAACAGATTTGTGTTTTTAGCAATCCACACACTTCCATTCTTCTACACACTGCAAGTTGTATGTCTTGTTCATAGACTGTAATTACACCAACATTTGGTTGCTGGTAGATTTTGCTAGAAAAAGATGGGCACAGGCAACAAAAAGTCGTTGTTACAAATACAAAACGCTGACCAACAAAATAGCATAAAAACTAATTGTGTTGGAAAACATATTGAATTTGAAAATACAAAAATAGATTCTAAACAGCTGAGAAGGCTGCCAAGCAAATGACTGCCATTCGAGACTGCAATTCAACTTCTGTAAGTGAGTGAGACCACAGTGTGTCAACATCTTGTAGGAGTGACACCACAGGATATTTTCAATCTTTTTTTTTATATTTTCATGATCTCCAACTTTGCAGTAAAAAGATACAATACAGACTGATCTAAAGACAAAGACTGTGATCAGGATGATCTGTTTTAACGTGGGGATAAACAAGTCTCTTATTTGAGAATGAAATTACTCATTAAATGATTTGTTTTATGTATTTGATATGCACAAATACTAGCTCTGAAAGTATATTGTTACAAATGACATAGTACCTTTTTGGACAGGCTAAATAAAAATGACAAAATGCAAGAAAGTAATTAATTTCAAATGAAATAGCCAGAACTGGTCAGAAAAAAAGTGTCCTGTCGAATGGCACCTATTGGCTTTCCATGACAGCAGAGTGACAGTGACATTTAAAATGTACCGAAAAAAGATGCATACATGTACATATACACAAAGAATGTGCATGATGTAGTGACACAGACAGGGAACATCCTTTTTTTTCATATTTGCGTGGTCGATGGCTTAACCTATTGTCAATCAAACGTCTAAAAAAAGAACATATCTGTAGATGACAATCCTTTGTTTATTTAAAAAAGAAATGTTGCATCCCAAAAGTTTTTTACGTCAACACATTCGTCTCATGCTCTTAGACGAAGACTCTTTTCAAGAAATTACACTTCAAAACTGGACAGCATCTTTTCTCATCACACCTGAGCTATAATCAGTTCAATTTCCAGTCTGCTTTCATCTTTCAAAGAAGCTCCCTTTCTTCCTGTTTTTCCCTCCTCCTCTATCCCTCTATCCCTCTCACCCACCCTGCAACACTTTGAGCACAACATGGCTGTAACCCCTCAGTCCCACAACGGGGCTTGCGCTGCTGTCATCCGCTCTAAATGCCTTTCACAGGTAGTGAGGGGGCTCACTCTGATCCAAGCGCTGCCTGGATCATTAAGGGACCCTGTGGCTCGAGCTGCTGTCAGCGATCATTTCCAATTAGGCCTCCATTTTGCACGACACGTACCTCAGCACCCGTAGGGGACAGTGGTTCATACTGCAAAATCACTCAGGTGGGGAGACAGACATTAGGATGAGCGTTCATATGGTAACCTCGTCACCTTGAGAGAAATGGGACACGTTTCTGAGGTAATGAACTCAGATTGACTAATTAAAATGAGCTTTTGGCATTGGGACTTCTGTTGATTTTGAGAGAGTGAAAGCTGGAACGTTGGAGTGTGGGACTAAATGGCTCGTTCAGTCATAATCACCTCTTCAGGTGAACCCATTTTAAGCATCTATTCAAATAATCTGAAGTAAGAGTGTACTCATAAGCGATGCCCTTACTAAAATTGTTCGGTGAGTGAGAAAAATTACCCAGAAATCAGTAGTGTGTGGGTGCAGTGTATGAATACACTATCACAGCAATAAGTGCTGAATCTTTCAATTACTGTTCGTTGTGTTTCATGTGGTTCTTCTCTCTTACCCCAGTACATCAACCTTCATTTCCACAGCTACATAATATCACTTCTACTACTCTGTATGTTCTTTAACAATTAGCAATTCATCTTGATCTATCCATGTGTGTGTGAGTGTGTATGGCTGGGCACATTAATATTGTGGGGCACTTTGGATTGAAAACCCTTTATACTGCAGACAGTGTATGCCATTGGTACATCAATGTGTGTGTGAATGTGGCTAATGTTGTGAAGCATTTGGAGTGGTCAACAAGAGCACCGTATGAATGCAAGTTCATTTGCCATTCACTTTATGTCCCATTAGTGAGAGATGAGATGCTTAAAGCTGCCTCATCCTGTGCCCAAATGTGCGGTGTTTGGGTATACATGAAAGGTTTGTCTGAAACATAGCACCGCTTCAAGCCTCTCAAAATGAGGACACAGCACAGGTGGACCAACAGAGCATATAGATTACTAGCACGCTTCACTGAAGTTCGCACCAGATACAGGGCAGAGAAAGCACCTTCAGGGAAACCTCACTGGGTGCAATATGGCTCATGGGAGAGCTCCCCAAGCACTGCAGAAAGTACCCACTGTGGGACAGATGGAGAAACAGTCAGGCTCTGTAGCCTCATGCCCTGCAGATACTGTTTAATAAAAGAGGGTGAGTGACCACTGAGCTCCCACCAAAATCTACACAATGTTATGGTTGAATATGGCATGATGCATTATGCTGTGAATGCTGGAATGGATTGGAGAAATATAGAAATGTCAATATATGTATGCAAATAAAACAAAACACAAACTTATCTGTGGCAGAAATGCACAATGCCAACATTTTATATCTGCAAGTGGGTTGAAACATGATGCCGCCAAGTTCATCCGTGACAGTTTGGCTAAAGGCAGCTCAGTTCAAGTGTACAGTCATGACATGTATTGTTAAATGGCTAGAGAATCTTGTGATTCAGTTTATACAAACAATTTAAAGATTAACAGGTAGTTACATTTTACAAAGGTTAAAACATCAGACGAACTGTTTTTTGACTCCTTTTTTGACTAGTTAGCCGTTTCTATGCCCGCCCCGTGGCCTGAAACAGCCAACGAGTGATGGGAAATACAAGAGTCCAACTCTTTCTTCTCTCCCCTCTCTCCTAAATGACTTGCATGCCAACCTTTGGATTATTTATACAACATGTAGCCAGTGAGATTTCAAATCTGCAAATATATTATTAGAACATTTTTTTAAGCCCTTTCAACTGTACTCCAAATGGCAACAGCTTTGAATTTACGCTCAGCTAGACTGAGATTGGCGTTTCGGATACATTTCCATACATAGTGGGTTAAGAAGGTTGCAATTTTTCAAATACCAGAAATGTGGATGACTATGAGAGAATGGAGATTCTTCAAGGCTGAAAAGAAGAGCAGGCTGAGATTCCCCGCCGCCGCTGATGCAAGCCACGATCTTCCAGTTGTCTGCCCTCACCAACACATCCCTGCCACTGAGCAATGGATTGAAGCAATGAAAGACCTGTGGCACTGCTTCCATCCTCCGGACGACTGATGCGGCATGACTCCTCAGGAGTGAAGCTTGCCACCCACGGCTCTCATCATGCCTCCCCATCTCAGTAATGCCTTTATCAGTTTGCCACATACATAGGCCACAGGAGGACACTGAACAACTCCTCCTCTGTGTCAAAATACAAAAATCCCTTCTGTGGATCCGTCGCTGGATTACAGCATCTCACCTACGTTACAGCTTAAAAGATGCACATGCATGGAACCTTCGATATTCATTATTGGTATTATCTTTTTAAATGCTCCAATACTAGTTTCAAATAACTCCAAATAGTTGCTCAAGAAATTCCGGTGAAATCACAAATCCTACCCCATGTAGTTTTGTTTTATTCCCACATGAGCTGTATAGAAGACCCACTGTCCAAAATCATCTTTTTTTAAAATTATTTATTTATTTATTTTATTTTATCTTTACATGGAACAGAAAGCTGCCAAGCAACCCTGGTTGGTTAAGAGGTATGTGGCTGTTTTAAATAAAGCAAGTCTAGAAATGCATTGTAAAATCATTGTAGAAGCTGGCTCAGCATGAGAGAGAGAACACCTGGGAGTGTGCTAGCGGGATATCAAGAGAGAAACAGGCAAACAAACAAGGTACATGGAAACAAGCCCAAAACAAGCAAACTAGCTTTGAAAAAAAGCCCAAAACAGGCTGATGAATTTATGCTGTACATACAGTGTTTGTATGGATTTATTCTGCATTTTACACCATTTTGAAATTGGAACGTGTAATTTTACATTCTTAGGAACTTATTTAAAACAGACCAGTCAATAAAAAGGTGGGGAGAAATAGTTCATTATTTTATACGTTCCACTACCCTCTCTTTGGCTCTGTGACCGATGAGGACTCAGGGCACAGCATGCACAGACTACAGCGTCTGAATCCTTTGTTTAGTGTTTAGTATGTTTGGTAGGATTAGTGGGTATTTCCTGCTGGGGATTATTGGGTTATTTTGCTTTCATTTCAAGAGAATTGCTCCCAGTGAGTGGCTTCACTTGCCATTGTGCATATTTAAATGCAAAGAGAG
>CAEMYA010000013.1:8582222-8600029 GCA_903131615.1 Diplodus sargus | reverse complement strand
ATGAACTGTATCAGTACCTTGAATATCATGGTTTTTCTGGGTTTTGTTGACAATATTGCTGTAAACATTTGGAATAAAGTAAGCGCACAACTCAACAACATTTTTAGCAAACACATTATTCATTGTTAGAAATGATAATGCAGAAATGGTCATTTTAAGAAATGTCCGATTTGTAGAAATTCCCAACTCGTCAAATACTGATGATTTGTAAGCGACACTCAAAAAGTTCTCTTACAAATTGAACCTCCATCTATCCCGCCATCCATCCATCCATAATCTCATCTGCATATGGACTTTGTGGCTTTCGAATAAATTGTTAACTGTTCGTGATTGATGTAAGTCATTATTCTTAGAGGTCCTTTCTCACTTGGGTGCAAACAGACTTTCAGGGCATTTGTTGAAACAGCCTGTTGTTTTTCTTGGGAGGACAGTCTCAAAAGAATTTCACTTCAATTCCGACTGTTCACAATGACAAATTACAGCCGGTTAGATGTTTTCAAGCCGTGAATATAACAAGCGGACTGAGAAGTTGGGTGGATTCCTATTACTCATAGTTTCTTGGCAAAGGACTGCAGTTCAAAACTTGCCCGCTGGCTAACAATGGCTCGTTCACACAGTTCTCGAGGGGTTGGGGAGGAGGATAGTGAGGTGGCCCACAGAGAGGCTGATCCGCTGAGAATTCCCCAAGTGCTCCTCTTCTCTACTCTTTCCTCCACTTTAGGTGTGTTGCACAATTGCAGCACTTCAAGCCCCGCCAGATAAATACAGGCAGGCGAGAACGTGAAGGTAGGCGTCACATAGTGCCTGGCTGATTGTAAGTAGTGCTGGTGTTCAAGAAAAAACTCACAATATGCCAAATAGTAGAATGCAGTGCATTTACAGAAAGGTAGATGTCCTAAATAAATGAAATAAAATGAATTACCTTAGTAATTTCCATATAAAAAGGCATATAAAATTACCACATTCTCGTGAAACAAATCAATGGACTTTACCACTGCTTTTCTTACATTATCAAATAATAGCTGATGTTGCAGTTTGGACCTGATAAATCCAACATCCTTCCCCTCCACTAAGGACAGAACACAGTTTACTCTCCACTCCGCTGTAGCTCTACGGCCTCTCTAACCCACCTCATTTTAATTGCTCAGCAGCTTTATCATAATATTTAGAGGTTACAGTTAACAAGATGGCCAATTAATCCAGAATACTAATTAGGCAGTAATGAAGTGTCACGGAGACAGCAATAACCGCTGGCTGATCCACAAACAATGACAGGGCAGTAAAACTGACACTGGCCCGAATTAGCCTCCTGATTTAAATAGGTTGGAGGCTACTTTGTAGGAAATAACACAGGGATCAGAATAATGTCAAGGACATTTTCATCAGTCAACATCCAGCTGAGCTCCTGACATTTCATCTGCAGCTAATCAATTTCCTCTCCTCCGCTGAGATACAGTAGCATTCATCTGGGTGATTACATCTTCTACAAACATTTTGGAGTTTGCAAAGCAGAAAATGAACTTAATGGCTCTATTGTACAAGAATAATTCTAAGAATAGTTACTGATTTGGGAGCTTTTTATCAGAGTGTAGATTTACCAACAATATTTCACAATGAAATGTGGTGGTGGCAAAACAATCAGCATGATAAAACTGATTACTATCAACAATAAAATCATTAACATTCATTTTGATAATTCTATTATATTGATAAGTAGTTTATATGTGAAATGACAGACAAAACAATTCAGTGCTCAATCATGCTTGTGTTGTCTCAGCTCTTTCAAACTATCGTCACAGGTATATGTAAAGAGGGGCGTATTGATACCTTGAAAACAAAACCAAAATCAATATTGAATCCCTTCAAGTAAGTGTTTCTCTTAATAGTATTTGACAGGGGACAATGGAAATGTCAATAGCTTTTAATGTTGTTGTTTTAACACCACAGGGCCTGTTTGCATACCTAAGAAGTGTTTGTTAAGAGCAAAATAATCATCTCAGCTTCATCGCTGGTCACAGGGACCGAGAGCGCAGCCGACAATTATACAGTTACAGTTATACAATTACAGTTATATTGTAATATATCTAAATACTGTATGTATAGGATTTATCTGGATGTAAACAAAATAAAACACTAGGCTATTTTTGATCTGCATTTAAAGGTCAATTCTGCCCGTTCAGTGTGTTCTCATTGGATATTCTGATCATGCAGATGTTGTAACAACTGAGAAAAACACCTCCGCTGAGGTTCCATGAAAAAAAAACACTGCGACAATATCTGAACGGGCAGCTCGGATAGATGTAATGAATTCAAGGCCCTCTGATTTGTGATGTGGCATTAAAGCTGCAATTACCAACAAGTCATGTTCTTCATATCCCTACTGTATAAAGGCAGGTGTTAGCTGTCTAAGCTGTGTTTAGTGGGAATTTGTTGACAGCACATAAACCGTGTAAAGCGTGGAAGCAAATATACACCGAAATACTTGTGTACATTTTTCATTCAAACCTCTATTTAAACAGAGAAGAGCCATTAAGAGTAGGCTCTCGCTTTCAAGGTCCCCCTGCATAGAAAAAAAAACATATACAGCATGCAAACATATACATGTATATTCCCAACAATACGTAATAATAAGGCCATCCCTTTTTCATCAAGAGGTTTAAGAGGGAAGGCAGGAGATTGCGTATAAATTGCATCTGTCATGCCTTATATATTTGTGTGGTAGTATGGTGCTTGGTGCAGTTTTTGTTTTTCTGTGTTGTGTTTACAGAGGTGCATGGAGAGGCTGGGCGGAGCTGTTTATGACCGAAGCCGCCATCGCACACGCACCTGCAGCAGGTTGGCAATCAGCGGCTGCTGATAAAACCCTGCGCTTCACGCTACCTGCTGCCAGATGATTGCATCTTCTCAATGTGGTACTTTACCCGTTTAGACTGTCGCTCACGTCGACCTCTAATTGTTTCGTTTTGTTGTTGGAAAGAACTAATTACTCGTGTGTCCTCTCCAGTCATCTCCTCCTCGCCGGCTTCCTGTGTTCCTTGCCGGGCCTCCGACCGAGGTGCTGGGACAGGCGCCATCAGGTCCGCCGACTGAAGGCTACTGGCAGGTGTCGGCCGGTCCGCTGACTGAGGGCCACTGGCAGGTGTCGGCCGGTCCGCCGACTGGGGGCCACTGGCAGGTGTCGGCCGGTCCGCCGACTGGGGGCCACTGGCAGGTGTCGGCCGGTCTTGCCGACTGAGCAGCTGGGGCTTCAGAAAGGCAAGGTTCAGAGACACTGACCAGGCATGGCTCCAGGATGCAGGACAGCAAAGGGGACGAAGCCCTGGGTGGCGGCGAGGAACCACTAAAAAGGGCACCAGACCTCAGGGAGCCTGGGCGCTGCCGAGGACGTCGCTTTCTTGGTGGGGAATCTTTAAAGGCCAGGCGGGTTCCCCAGAAAGGAGACATTTCAGGATTGGCAGGTCCTGGGGTTGAGACTGAGGCCTGGGCTGGTAGCCGGGCTGTGGCTACAGCATGGGCTGAGGCTGGAGCTGAGGCATAGGCTTGGGCTTCTGGGCCTTGAAGAAAAGTTGGCAGCAATCGGCCGAGCCCTGCTGGCGGGGTGGGTAACAAAGTCCTGGTACCAGCTATTATCTCCAGGCCGTTGACTGCTGGGTCCATTTTGTAAGGTCTGGTCATTCTGTCAGGTTGGGTTAGAAAAGGGGACTATGGAAGGGGGAAGGACCCAAATGCAGATACACACAGGAGGCGAGATCAAGGAAAAACAAAAAGCGTACTTTATTTTAAAGCTAAATCCAAAAACAAAAAGCAGACAAAACGGGGCAAGAGGTAAAGTAGCAACAAAAAACAGCAATACTAAGTAGCAACTAAAAGGCAGGACAAAGTACAAAGAAATAATCAAAGTTCAACTCAAAAGCAAAATGCAAAACTCAAAATCCAAAAACCATACCATGGGGAACGAGGAACAGAAGCATGGAGCATGGACAGAGGCTGACAAAAACACACACATCAACAGCGACAAGAACATCAATGACCAGACAAGGAGTGCAGGGGAACACAGAGACTAAAAAAAGACACTGATGACAAGACGAGGAACAGGTGAGGTGAAGGAGGGAGAAGGCCAGGTGTGGTAATGAGTGGGGGAGGAGCACAGAGGAGAAACATGGAGGGAACAAGACTGCAGACAGAGGGAGACAGAGGAAAAAACCTAAGACACTTAAAGGACCAGAGACACAAGAGGGGCATGGAAATACAGCAAGGGAAATACACAAGGAAACTTAAAGGACACATGAGACATGAAAGAAAACAAAACATGAGACAAGACATGATACAAAGACATGGAACCATGAAAACAGAACAAAATCTACAGACATGACAACCTCACTCTGTGCCCTCCGGTGTATCGGCGCCCAGCGACCGTGAGCTACAGCGTCTGCACCCCCGCCTCCATGCTACTCAACAGGTGAATGCATTGGATGGGCAGCGCCTGGCAACCGTCACACACTGTACCGCACCCATCTCATTAATCATTTCTGGTAATCATCGGGAGCACCTGCAGGTCTACGTCATCTCGTCCCCCTCCTCTCCTGTGGTTCTGGGTCTCCCATGGTTACGCTTACACAATCCCCACATAGACTGGTGCTCCGCCTCCATTTCTAGCTGGAGCGTATTCTGTCATTCCTACTGTCTCCGTTCTGCCGCCACTACTGTCAGACCAATCCGGCTCCATCACTCCTTCCCTTTCCTAATCTGCCCCTGGTGCCCCCATCTTTCTCCAAGATTTGGCCACAGTGTTCAGCAAAGGACGAGCCCTGTCTTTGCCACCTCACCGACCATATGACTGTGAAATCGATCTACTCCCTGTTGTTCCTCTCGCTTCTAGTCGGCTTTGCAACTTGTCACGCCCCGAAAGGGACGCTATGGAGGACTACATTAATTCATCCAGAGCTTCTGGTTTAATCCAGCCCTCCTCATCCCCTCTCGGCGCGGGATTCTTTTTTGTGTGAAAGAAGGATGGGAGTCTTTGCCCATGTATTGACTATAGAGGATTAAATGACATCACTGCTAAGAATAAATACCCTCTACCCCTTATTGACCCTTCATTTGAGCCACTGTGTCACGCCAAGCTGGACCTGAGAAACGCATATCATCTAGTCCGCATTCAAGAGGGGGATGAATGTAGGATGGCTTTCAACACCCCACTGGGACACTTTGAGTATCAGGTGATGTCGTTTGGCCCTTCTAACACCCCTGCGGTTTTTCAAGCTATGATCAACAACATTCTCAGAGACATGCTTAATGATTTTGTATTTGTCTACCTGGATGACATTCTGATTTTTTTCCAGAACACTAGAGGGGCACATCGAACTGGTGCGGCTCGTGTAAAGATGACGCCTGGATAACAAACTGTACGTGAAACCTGAGAAATGTGAGTTCCACTCAGCTGAGGTTAGCTTTTTGGGCTTTGTGATAGCTCAGGGGAAGCTTCAGCCGGACCCCGCCAAGATCCGAGCCGTCGAGGAGTGGCCTACAGTTGCTACACGGAAACAGCTCCAACATAAGAACCTCGCATACTTACATTCTGGTAAAAGACTTAATTCTCGTCAGGCCCACTGGTCACTTTTTTTAAGCCGCTTCCAGTACAGCCTCTCCTTTCGTCCCAGTGAAGAATGGAAAACCTGACGAGCTCTCTCGCCTGTTCTCTGCTGGCCCACCTCCTGCTGACCTGGAGCCCATCATACCTTCTCCCCAGATCATCGGAGCTGCCACCTGGGAAAGCGAAAACACAGTCCGTGAGGCTCAAAGAAATCACCCTGACCCGGGCACTGGCCCCCCAAATCGACTGCTTGTACCGGAGGAGGTCCGGTACAAGGTGTTGCTTCCAGGCTCACATGCCATCCCGGGGCTAAACGAACATTACAGTTTCTTCGCCAGCACTGTTGGTGGCCTGGTCAAGCCAAAGACCTGGGAGAATTTGTGGCTGCTTGTGTGGTATGCACCAGGAGTAAATCCTCTCATTGCCCTCCTGCTTGTCTCTACTGTCCCCGGTTGTCCCTGGTCCCATATAGCGGTTGACTTTGTCACTGGTCTCCCCCTCTCTGCTGGTAACACCACCATTTTCACCATTGTGGATTGCTTCTCAAAGATGGTCCACTACATTCTTATCATAAATTATTTCCAGTTTCAGTGTCCACCACCCAGCCTAACAGCATCACCATAGTCCGTGATGAATGAAAATATAATGTGGACTCTTTGTAATGACCACGCAAGAAAAACGCTTCTGCTTAACTTCTGAATATTTCTTACCACTTTTAATCCTTATTTATACAGTATGTCCCACCGTATGTTATGTAATTTGTCACTGTTTACTTTGGTGTTGGCTTGAGGAGAGCTGCAGACAGATAAACTGTGTGTCTGCTCTGATACACAGCGTTGTCAGCTGCTTCGTTTCATCTGCCAGTAAGGGAGCTGGACTAGACCTCACAACAGGAAGTGTGAGTATGGAAACAAGGATTTATTCCCCCGCCGGCTTCTCACCGATAGATATTCCTATTCACTGGAATGAATGGCTATTTTCCATTTCTGTTTTCTTTGTATGTAATGGTGCATTGTTATATTATAAACCACCTCTCTTCTCTGCCAACTCCTGTGCGTTTGAATGGAATAATGTCTGTTTATATAGCTGAGCATATAACAGAAACAGTACAAATACTATAACCAGGAAACATGATCAACCTTCATCCTTCTCAGCCGTAATTTTGCCATTTATGCCAATTTATGCCACATGCGTGAAAGTCCTTGCTATCTAAATACAGAGCTTCATGATTTATTCATACTTAATTACATACATCTACAAATGGAGAGCATCCTCCAAAATCTCTTCTGTTAATAACTAATGCAACTGGACAACTCTTCACCTCCCTTGTATTTTCATGTGTATTTACCGCCTTGAATAATTTAGATTTCTTTCATTTTATTTTGCTCTGATTTATAAATAATGCAGGACCACATCTGGTCTCTTAGGACAGCGATGACCAGTATCATGAAAGCATTAAGGTGACATACATTGTGGAATATATGAGCTTCCCAACATTATTCTGTTCACACTATGTGAAGTCGCATGATGTGTATAGTAAATCCCGCTTAGGCTGGTTAGTTCTGGCTGAGATCTCTACCATCTTTTCTGAACTGCTCTTAGCACTTGTCCCTGGAAATCAAGCTATTTATGCCTAAATGATCAATTTCTAAAGGTAATCAAGTGTATTTTATACATGTCGTATAAATATGAATGCAAGCAACCATTTCTGTAAGATTAACACTGCATGTTGGTAGCACAAGTAGCACAAGCACCAGTAGTTGCTGCTTCATACAATCATTCTAATCATCTGTTGTCTCTAAACACTGCAGGACTTCAGCAACAACAGAAGCCTTTTTAGCCACATGGTATTTTGCCAGTAATTGACCATTTTCTGATATAAAGGAGGCATTCAACCGTCTGAGCCGGTACATTCATGTGGACTTTTGTCATTTTCTCCCTGCACATTTTGTTCTCACTCATCATTTTAAAATCTCCATGGATGATTAAAGTTATAATTCAATATTGTTCAAATGAATCCGCATGCACCTTCGCAGTGATTTGAATTCAAGTGTCATTGACGAGAAGCGGGACTGCACACAACATCTCAGCTTTTCATTCTTTTAAGTTTGCAAATTAAATATCCAATTTGGCATTATGGAAAAGCCTGTGAAGCTCTGCTATTAAAAAAAAAAAAAGAAAAAAAAAAAGGTTTTTCAACCTGGGCTTTAACATCACAAAATAAAGGAGAAAGAATCACAAGGGGCATTAAATACTTTTCTGAAAGGTAATGTGTGACATTTAAAAATTGAAGGGTGACTTTTTAAAATAATGGAACTGTACCATTTTTATCTCCCTGTAATTGGTTTGCGAATATTATCTTTAGTGCACAGCACGACATCAGAAAGGTTGCAATTCTTTTTAGTGAGATCAAGGTGGAATTTTGATCTTGCAGAATGTTCCAGTACATCGGGACCAGCTTTTCTGCCACTAATTTAGGCATTTGTTACTAAATGGATGGCACTATGCTCTTGCCATTAAATGTAAGTAATTAAAGTCATTAGCTTTAATGGCAGAGAGTCTGGCGCTCATCAATTGTGTACTACCCCGCTACATGTGTGGACTAACCTCACTGCTGTTGTTGGAGCTTGATTTCTTTTCCTGTTGTTAGAAAAACAGGGAGGGAGGGAGGGAGGGAGGGTAGTGACAGGAAAAGGGAGAGATGCATTATTCATATAAATTAGATGCTGCTACTCCAGTGTAAATCAGCATCCTGCTGGAGGAAATGGAGAAAGACGGGAGATGGAAAGTGCGATGTCCACTCCTCCCACCGGGCCACAGCATCTGTCCCTGAACAGCCTACTGCCAGTTCTCCAAACATGAAGCATGTGTGAGGCCTTATCTGTTTGCCTCTGATGGGCTGCCAACATTCAGGGCTAAGGGGACAGCAAGGCAGGCGTGCATCACCTCCCCTTCACCAAAGCCACTGGCCGGCCACTGATATGAGCAACAATTTCCTGTCTGGATGCTCTCTCTTACACACACACACACACACACACACACACACACACACACACACACACACTGGGTACCTAGATATGTATAAAACATGTGCACACACTCATTTTTTATCTCCTATAGCCTTGTTGGTCACTTGCCTCGTATGCCACAATCTCTTGCTGGAGAGACAGAGGATTTTCCCGGCTGAGCCACGTTCTACCAGCTCTACTGGATTACTTGCATGCAAAAACAGCTTCACCTAATATCTTCTATTTTCAAAATGCACCTGACTCCCTCTCTCACTCTCCTCTGTTGTAATCGTCCCTTGGTCAATATCCAACATGCCACACAGGACAGGAGGAAATCACAGTGATTAGGGGGTGTGGAGGTCGACAGTTGAGGCAATGTGCAGATTGGCTGTTGTGACTGGTCGCATTCGGCAAGGTGGAAGATATAGGGCTGTCAGGCAGCAATTCGTCCTTCTGTCCATCGGCTCAGTGCATTCACAGTCCAAGAAGTCATGGGCAGTGGAAGTCAAATGGGTGCGTCTCAAACTAGTTCAGAGGGTAGTCAACTGCCTTGGGACCCAGACATATTCCGGGGTGTCCTAACACTAAAGCTGTTCCAGTTCACTGGAAGTTCAGCTGCCAAGAAAATTCCCACATTGCAGTGTAAAAACCAGTGAGCAGTACTGTTATCTCCTCTCACAGGCTGCAAACAGCCTTGCTACACTAGTATTTCACTTTCACTCAGGAGGTGGTTAGGCCAAGGCTGCCAGACCAAACTCCTTTTCATTTGTATTGTTGCAAATCATAAAGTATGGTAAAGAGTTTGAAAATGTTCTTCTTTATTTTTCATGGTTTTAAGGTAGTTCTACCTCCAGACGTCACGTTGATATTCAGGAGTATGCACAAAAGCAGTCATGGACTGCGTTTTATATAAAAAGTAATATTTTTTAGTGATTACCCAGAGGAAATCCTGATCAGAAGAGACAATATTATGCTTCAAATGAATAACTGTTTATTCCTTTGTACAGTATGTAGAAGGAATCAGCCCATAGAAATGGACCAAGCGTGAATCTGATATAACCCTGAAATTATATCAATGTTATATCAGATTCACGCTTTGAGGTTCTAAAAATTAGAATGAGAGCTGGGAAATTTCATTGGTTTGGGTTGGCAGCTACATATGACACAGAAAGTCTGAGAAGATTTTCAATTCAATAGACTGAGTAGTAATATTTCTCTAATGGGCAAAATAAAATTGCTAATTTCATTATTTTGCAATTGCAGGGCCACACTTGCCATATTAAAACAGTCAACAATCAACCAATTTCCAGGCCAACAAAGCATGAAAAACAAAAGCAATAAAACAGGAAGCAACCCCATACTCCCACAATGTTGTGCATTCTTGATATTACAAGGGGTCAGGGCACAGTATGCACTGGCAGACATAACAAATTACAAACCTAGCCTGTGGAGCACTCTAAGCTAATGACAAATTAAACAAAATGGCACTGTGATCTTAAGGCGAACATACAAACCTGCCATTAGTGCAGAGTAAATCACCCACATTATAATAAATCACAGTGTACATTGTGTCAAGTCAAACCCAGAAAGAGCCGTTTGAATTGATTTGAGAGTTCCTCCTTCAGCCCAGTTGCCAGGATGAAATGTTTACAGTTAACATTTCTGCAAACCACGAATATGTTCACAGGTGTACGTGTCAGAGGCCACGAACCATATTGGCTTTTACACAAAACATGCTGAATTACCTGACTTTCATACCAGGAGATGGACAGGATGGTGGCGGAGTTTCAGGCAAATCGACTGTTCAGTCCGGTGATTGGGTTGCGTCCTCAATGTCATTGGTGCTGACACTGAAAATGATAATGCCATTGGTCGTTGAACAGGCACTTGGCATGAACAGAAACATTATTTCAATAATAATTACAACATTGGAGTAACAGTGGCATCAGCAATAACGACAATGCCAGCAATGTATAACTGTTATTTATGTCTTTGGTTGTGACTTTAGCCAAAAAAGGCATTTGGCAGTAGGTTGATCTTAGACAGCCACTATGTCTGCTTGTCCCTGTTGTAACCCTAACTATGCACAAGCTCTGAATCATGTGCAGGTCATTGACTCTTCAGCGTCCCGGCATGATTCTCTGAAGCAGCAGAGTACAGTGTGAAGAAATGCTCAGAGTCAGTGGAGTAGAAATAGCAAAAAAAAATATGGGCACATTGTTGAGCACATGGCAGTGCAGTGAGACAAAACATGACAGAGACAAATTGGCCTGTTTTATGTTGCTTATTTGGTTAGCTTTGTGCTGTGTCATGGCAATCAGGTCGATCTTTTTGAACTCTAAGTTTAAATAAGAAGTGCTGTTACTCACTGGATTACTAAAATATATATTTTCACCTCAACGTATAAGGAAAAGGCATCCTGAGTTTGACAGTTGTATTTATGATGGCTCTACCTTGTTACATAGCTCAATGTCGAGATTCAAGCTTTATTTAATTGTAATTGTGCAGCACTGGATTGCGCAGTGAAATCAGAGGAAAGAAGCTGCTCTGTAGTCTGGTGGCGTGGCAGCAAATAGATGCTGTAGATGGTAGATGGGAACCAATGATGCTCCGGGCAATTTTAGTCAAGCAGAGCCTTCTTGTCCAGGGTAAAGCACAAACCATGCCAACGTGTGGTGTTTTCACTCAGGATGCTTCCTTTTGCTGCTGTGTAAAAGTTGACAAGAACTTGGCACTGGAATTGAACCTACTTAAGTTTTTGTGAGAAGTAGAGCCAGGGGTGGGTGCCTCATTCTTCAAGTTTGTTGATTTCCTCCCAATATGCCAATGTTGGTGGTGTTGTCTGCATATTTATAAACCGACAATAGACTTCTCTTGATGTCTGCGAGCGAAGTCTTGGGTGTAGACTGACAATGGGATGGGGCAGAGCACACAGCCCCTGGAGCTGAAATCACCAAACATCATTCAGATGTAGCTGTTCTTATTAAAGATGACTCACGAGAATACATAGCCTGTTATTGTGGCCAACTACTTTGCTTTAAAAAAGCTGTATTATCTAATTTTGACCTTATCAACAAAAAGACTTAAATCAAACGCACAGACTAGTGCCCAGATGTATTGTTTAGTCTGTGTTTTTTTTTTTTTTTGCCATACATACATATGTACACAGTTAACTGTTTTCTTACTGTATCAAGCTTTGAGAAAGAAGCACAGCTAGCCACACTTAGACAAGCTTCCTGTAACCTTGACTTACTTAAAAGGGTATTTGTTTACTTCGACACTGTGCTCCACATTGAACATACACATGACGAACAATTAATGCATAGATACAATTACAAGACCATACAGTACACTGTGCTCCTGGAATGAGAACAGCTGAACAGTAGGGCTAATTGCTAGTTTCAGGCGTACACAGTTGTCATTTTAACGCCCAGCGTCCACTTTGTGGAAATAGCAAAAGGACTTTTGTCCATCTGTGCGCCCCTGGGAGTGTTGGTCTCAAAGTGAGGTGTGGTCAGGCACACCGTTGGCAGATTGCTATCTTGAGGCAGCAGAAAGCGACAGCACCATGGTCCAAATAAAAGCTGATCTGAAATCAAATGCGCTGTTGATTAAACCTAACAAATTCAATGTACTTATATTATTTTTATTTCTGATGGATCAAATTTAAGAACAATTCATCCATGATCCAAGTAGTGAAAAGTATTGCAAAACATTACTGTTTCTAACCAACCAATGAGCAGCATTTTAATGACTTTCTGTTTATTGTATTATTTTTTAAATTAGCCTCCACAGTGTCAGAGGTATCTTTGTCAGTTATAATAAAATGGCTTTCAATGTGCCATGGCATATCAGAGGTGAGGGGAAGTTTTATCAATGTGGATTTAATAGCAATCTTGGAGTCCAAATACCCAAGGCAATCTGTTATCCCAATCTGTCAGCCAGCGAGAGCTCACACTGCGGTTAGAATAACAACTCAACTGGTTACGGCATCAGATAGAGATGTAAAATGACTGTGTATACACAACTGTGGTTCTGTTATATCTGATACCCCCGTGCATTCACAGTTGCAAATACATTTGTGAGAACGCACACGCGCACAGACTCATAAAAAAAGAAGCGCAAATGTGCATAAACTGTATCTATCAAACCCACACAGATATATCCACAAATCAAACAAGCTGTCTCTGACTGGTAGAATGATATTTCTGTCTTCATCAGTCACATTAAGGTGCTTAGTGTTTGGTGTGTCTGGCTCTCAACCTACTTGTGTGTATTCCATGAGCTGGCTTTTCTGCAATTAGTGAGCCAATCAGCCTGTAGCTCGACAGTTTAGATGGCAAACAGGAGCAACTTTTGAAAATCTCTCCTGGGAAAAAAAAGAAGCTCCTTCCCCACCAAAGTACTCGCAAGTTTTTATAACCTCATCCTTAAAGTAAACCATAAAGTCTTGATCCTGATGGAATGCTGTACTTTCATGGACTCGATGAGATGGCTGCTTGTCTCTCAAATTGACTTACCACACAATCTTCTCAAACTTCACTTCTCTGCCAATCATAACAGAATCATTGATTATGTTTTAAGAAACATTAATGGGTAGTCACCACTCATGGGTTTATTACAGGTATATCTTTGTGCCATGTTTATGTCATTTTAAAATCAGCAACCAGTCAGTCAGGCGTGTATCTGTTATTGCTGCAATGTGGTGCAGACCAATTCCTTAAAAAAAGTAAAAAGCACTCATCCAAAGAGAGAATCCAGGAACAAATGTGTTCCTTTCAGCTCAAATTCTGCTCCACATCCAAAATCTGGGGCAGAATCATGAAGACACAATGGACCTTCACACAAAAAATGCATAGCCAGTTAATATTTAAAATATAATAATATTTTTAAAAAAATAAAATATATCACATTATACATGTCAAACATGCATTTTGAAACCTGACACAATAATGTAAGTTAACTTAATAACTGATTAAAACCGCATGCTAGTATACATAATAAAAAAGTTACTTTAAAAAAGATTAGTTTTGAGAAGTTATTAAAAACATGTCACTGATTCTACAACCTCAAATCTGCATGGAGATCAGAGTTGAGGGGTCCTTTTTGCAAAATCTCTGTCACCTTAAGCTTTGAGCCAAGACTTAGAAAAAAGCCAGCAGAGCCCTGCCTGAGGACCCGCTGCTACACTATTGCTCACAGGGAAGCAGCAATTCAGCAATATCACAAGGGACTAAACTAAATTCTTTAAAGACAATAAATATTATATTAACATCAAGTCCAAAACCAACTACTGTTAACCAGTAAAGAAAGGCTAAAACAGGGCTGCTATAACTGCATCTGAAAAGATTGAGTTTTAAGATGCTCCTCAGCTGATGAAACATGATTCACCAACTTATGTAACGTGTTTTCCAAATGAAAGGTCACTGTTGAAAAATATATCAGACCAAGGTTGCTGGCTGCAGGTTTGACAGTCCTAGACAGAAGACAATACCTTTTTTGTAACATTTATCTGAAGAAGATTTTGTAGACACCTGGCACTTTATGTCTGACTGACAAAATAACTGATGATGAAGTCACCCATTTTTGATAGAAGATAAATGCTGTCCCATCCCTACAATGGTACTGAAGTCTGTGCACATGTATGATACGTCCCAGGGGCAACAAGTATACACAGAACAACAGGGGGCTAAGGGATCAGCCTTAGGGAACCCCACAGTTTAGCGGGGCCACATTAAAGGAGGCATCACTGACCATTAATGAGAACTTTCTGCTTGACAAATACAGTATGTTTTAAACCAGTAAAGCAGTATACCTTTACCTTTAGACTGCAGCATTTGGTATACCAGTATACCAAATGCTGAGCAGAAATTGAGAAAAAATTAAAATCAAACCAATTAGGTCATTTGTTGCTGTAATGCAGCTTCTGTGCTATGTCATCAATGGAAACATGAGAGAAATGTATCACAGTTATTAAGATTATTCATAAAATAAACTTTCAAACAACCATCACTAAAACTTTAAATGAAAATGGTAATTTAAAAATTTCCAACACTCAAGACTAGGTTTATTGAAGAGTAGGTGCAAGAGGGAGCACAAACAATACTCAAACAGTTATTTACAATAGATAAACGCCTTCTAAGGTACAAGACCAGGGCTTTAGTTTGGCAACTGTTTCCTTTAAAATGTACAGTGAGCTCCCTCAAAATGGGGTTGCGGTGCTGAGGAGGATCACAGGTGAAATGACCAATCTGGAGTTTGATTTAATTTAGTTTGTTTGAGAAGAAGGGCCGGCATTGTTAAGAAAACATGGGGGAGGCCTTAGTTTGTTGACTTTGAGGAGGTTTATTACAGTTTTAAAAAAGGCTCTGGGGTTTTGACAGTTTGTTGCAATAACATTGGAAGACCTGTCTTTGTATACTGCTTTTTGTAAAGTACCAGACTGTCTTTTTTTTGTGTGACGTCAGCTTGTGCACCTTTATTTCTTCAGTTTGATGTCAGAGTGTGTGCAGTTGTCCTGTTTGTTTACATCTCGCGCAATGGCTGTCAAGGCAAAACCATGGTTCTTTTCACCTTGTTAACACGTTGATCCGGTCAGACCTCTGTTTGGTGGAAAAACTGTGAAGCTTGCGTTTTTGCTAAGTGACATATTTGGTTTTTGAACTACTGCATTAATTGAAAGTGGCATTAACTTAAACAGAATGAGGCAATAAAAGACTTGTATATTTTGTATCCACATATTGTGCAGGAAACCTCAAATATATTTATTCTAAATACACAGTGTTTTTAAGGTGTCTAATGTTAAAAATAGAAACTTATCATACAGCTGGCCAAAAAAGGTAAAGCAAAAGTGATGTGTGTTCAACTCTATTCATCCAGCTATTCATCTATCTAAGAAGGTTCAATCTGGAGCAACTATACTTAGACATAGTCCTAGTCAAACACACATGGGTGATTATGGAAACAGGGTTTTCAAAAGAAAAAAAAAGAAAAAAGAAAAAACATCTCCATCCAAAAGAAAGCATTTAGCAATGATCTCCATCCATACTAACACACCTGAAATCACATATCCCATGGCCAATTGCGTGCCCTGGGTATGCGCGTGCTGTTGTAAACAGGATGCACATCATTTTCTCTGCGGGTGGTTGCTTATTTACAGAATATAATGAATGAGGCAAGACAACATGACTGCTCACAGTATCTGCCAGGATAAAGATATTTTAGCAGCAAAAGATTGTCAGCAGCAGTATGTCTGCACTGGCAGGCCTGCCAAAAAAAGCAGCCTAATGTTTCACATCACATTTCACAAATGTGATCGAAAAATATATATATTTAAAGGGGAATGCCAAAGGTCAAAAATACTTTGATAATTTTACAAAATGCCTCTTCAGGGGATAACAAAAGAATGCCTCATTGTAGAATAATGACAGTCAATTATACTTATTTTACTGCCTCAAAAGTTAATATAGAGAACGTAGTAACTGTAACTGTCAGACTGACCTGGGTGCTATTCCCGATCACTCCTAAGCCTTCACAAACAGGCGTTGTCACACCCTGATTGGCTGTGAGGGGGATGCTACTGCTATGCTTTCACTATCTCTCCAACCCACATGAAGCCTGGTTGGGTCAACGACCCATAAGTGGCCCTAATGACTCTGAAACTCAGGCCCCGCAAACAAACGTTTTCTTCTTCCTCGTCATCGTTTCAAGAATATTTGCGTCCAGATGGATCCACTGAAAACGACTGAAAACACTGTACTTCATATTCCAGGCCTATAGGTGGAGCTTAACCTTTAACCAAAAACGGAGAAGAAGACACGGAGCATGTGCAGAAAGCTTTCGCTCTGTATACAAACAGACAGTAGAGGAGAAACTGAACATAACAAGAAGAAGAAAACGAAAATGGCTAGTGCAAGGAAACCAGAATCGTTTGTGTGGACTGTTAATGAGGTCGAACTGCTGCTGTGACTCACACTCAACTACAAGGCGAGTAGGTTGCAAGAAACACGAACACAAGCAGTAGTCTGCCATGACTGAGAACCTTCGTCAACATCTCTCCACATAGGTGATCTGAATCCACTGCAATCACTGCAGAGAGATATTGAAATTCAGCAAAAATAAAAAGAGAGAGTGCTACAAGTACAACATAATAGGATTGCGAAAGCCATTTTAAGTCTCTTTTCCTTTCATTATCAATGCCTGATGTGTCTTAATATGCAAAATTAAACATTAAATCAATACTCCGAGTTCACATTTGCCACTCAGTACGTTTACATGCACAGCTTAGTCAGATTACAGCCATAGTTCGACTATGCTACTCAATCGGACAACTGCAATTGTGTTATTGGCCGCAACATGTCATACCCCATTACGATAGGTGGCGCTGTACCCATTTCAGCTAGTGGTAATAGAGCCACCTCCAGCTGACCTCTTTACGTCACCAGCAACAACAAACTCTGCCTTGGCATTCGAGAACGATTGGCGTACAAAAAGCAAGGCGAGCCTACATCTTTGTACATTTCGTACATGTTGTACATGATAATTACACAAACTAGATGCACAATGGCGCTGTTGCTTGTGGTTATTTCGGGGGAAATACGCCACCGCCACCGTGCTTCTACTTCTGGCTCACAGCCCCGGGAAATAAATCTCGAGCCTGCACAGAACGCAAAATCCGAGTCCAATCTGATGGAACGTATACATGCACGAGTAATGCGGCTATCAATTGAATAATTCTAGGTGTTTTAATCCGACCATGAGAAATCCGATCTGGTCCGATTTTAGTCAGACTAAGGTGCATTCATGCATCTTAAAAACCCAGCCATAGTTGGATTAACCCAGTAATTCGGTTTTCTTGAGTGTCATGTAAACGCACCGACTGATACAGTGGTGAGACCCGAAGCCAATGCGTTTGCGTCATTTCCAAATATCACAGTTTCTGCCTGTACAGACATAAATGGTGACAGTGGAGTTTCTGAATATTTTCACCCTCGATTGAGTTTTCCAAAAGCTCCATTTTCAGTAACCTAACATAAAATAAAATAAAAATGTAAGTGTGTATGAAAGGGCACGATAAATAGAAAAGGCTTGGTTTGAACAAAAACCTGTACATGAGTGGACAGGGTTGTTGTAGATACTTGAAAACATTTCACCATGCACTCAGGAGGCCTCTTCAGCTCTAACTTACATGAGCGGAGTCCGGGGCA